>CAUYLG010010202.1:0-21956 GCA_963573385.1 Cacajao melanocephalus | reverse complement strand
TGTTACCCACAAAGGGAAGCCCATCACACTCACAGTGGATCTCTCAGCAGAAACCCTACAAGTCAGAAGAGAATGGGGGCCAATATTCAACATCCTTAAAGAAAAGACCTTTCAATCTAGAATTTCATATCCAGCCAAACTAAGCTTCCTAAGTGAAGGAAAAATAAAATCCATTAAGGACAAGCAATTGCTGAGAGATTTCATCACCACCAGGCCTGCCTTACAAGAGCTCCTGAAAGAAGCACTAAACAAGGAAAGGAACAGCCAGTACCAGCCACTCCAAAAACATAGCAAATGGGAAAGACCATTGAAACAATGAAGAAAATGCGTCAACTAACGGGCAAAACATCCAGCTAGCATCAAAATGGCAGGATCAAATGCACACACAACAATATTACCTTAAATGTAAATGAGCTAAATGCCCCAATCAAAAGATGCAGACAAGCAAATTGGATAAAAAATAATGACCCCACAGTGTGCTGTATTCAGGAAACCCATCTCACTTGCAAGGACACACATAGGCTCAATATAAAGGGATGGAGGAAGATTTACTAAGCAAATGGAGAGCAAAAAAAAGTAGGAGTTGCAATCCTAGTCTTTGATAAAATGGACTTTAAACCAACAAAGATCAAAAGAGACAAAGAAGGGCATTACATAATGGTAAAAGGATCAATGCAACAAGAAGAGCTAACTATTCTAAATATATATGCATCCAATACAGGAGCACCCAGTATGTAAAGCAAGTTCTTAATGACCTACAAAGAGACTTTAACACTCCACTGTCAATATTAGATAGATCAACAAGACAGAAAATTAACAAGGATATCCAGGACTTGAACTCAGATCTGGACCAAGCGGACCTAACAGACATCTATAGAACTCTCCACCCCCAATCCACAGAATACACTTTCTTCTCAGCACCACATCACACTTATTCTAAAACTGACCACATAATTGGAAGTAAAACACTCCTCAGCAAATGCGAAAGAATGGAAATCATAACAAACAGTTTCTCAGACCACACTGCAATCAAATTAGAACTCAGGATTAAGAAACTCACTCAAAACTGCACAACTAAGTGGAAACTGAACAATCTGCTCTTGAATGACTACTGGATAAATAACAAAATGAAGGCAGAAATAAAGATGTTCTTTGAAACCAATGAGAATGGAGATGCAATGTACCAGAATCTCTGCCACACACTTAAAGCAGTGTCTAGATGGAAATTTACAGCACTAAATGCCTACAAGAGAAGCGAGAAAAGATCTAACATTGACACCCTAACTTCACAATTAAAAGAACTAGAGGAGCAAGATCCAACAAATTCAAAAGCTAGCACAAGACAAGAAATAACTAAGATCAGAGCAGAACTGAAGGAGATAAAGATAAAAAAAACCCCTAAAAATTAACAAATTTAGGAGCTGGTTTTTTGAAAAGATCAACAAAATAGATATACTGCTGGCCAAACTAATAGAAAAAGAAGAGAGAAGAATCAAATAAATGCAATAAAAAATGATAAAGGGGATATCACCACCAATCCCACAGAAATACAAACTACCATCAGAGATTACTACAAAAACCTCTATGTACCTAAATCAGTAAATCTAGAAGAAATGGATAACTTCCTGGACACTTACACTATCCCAAGACTAAACCAAGAAGAAGTTTAATCCCTGAATAGACCAATAACAAGGTCTGAAATTGAGGCAGCAATTAATAGCCTACTAACAAAAAAAGTCCAGGACCAGATGGGTTCACAGCTGAATTCTACCAGAATTACAAAGGGGACCTGGTACCATTCCTTCTGAAACTATTCCAAACAATACAAAAAGAGGGAATCCTTCCTTACTCATTTTATGAGACCAACATCATCCTGATATCAAATTCTTGCAGAGACACAACTAAAAAAGAAAATTTTAGGCCAATATCCATGATGAACATTGATGGGAAAATCCTCAATAAAATACTGGCAAACTGAATCCAACAGCATATGAAAAAGCTTATCCATCATGATCAAGTACGCTTCACCCCAGGGATGCAAGGCTGGTTCAACATATGCAAAGCTATAAACGTAATCCATCACATAAGCAGAACCAAAGACAAAACCACATATTTATCTCAATAGACGCAGAGAAGGCCTTCAACAAAATTCAATAGCCCTTTATGCTAAAAACTCTCAATAAACTAGGTATCAGTGGAACATATCTCAAAATAATAAGAGCTATTTATGACAAACCTACAGCCAATTAATACTGAATGGGCAAAAACTGGAAGCATTCCCTTTGAAAACTGGCACAAGACAAGGATGCCCTCTCTCACCACTCCTATTCAATATTATATTGAAAGTTCTGGCCAGAACAATCAGGCAAGAAAAAGAAAGGGTATTCAATTAGGAAAAGAAGAAGTCAAATTGTCTCTATTTGCAGACGACATGATTGTATATTTAGAAGACCCCATCATCTCAGCCCAAAATCTCCTGAAACTGATAAGGAACTTCAGCAAATCACAAGCATTCCTATACACCAATAACAGACAAACAGATCACCAGATCATGAGTAAACTTCCATTCACAATTGCTACTAAGAGAACAAAATACTTTTTTTTCTTTTTTCTTTTGTTTGTTGAGAATAAAATACTAAGAATACAACTAACAAGGGATGTGAAGGATCTCTTCAAGGAGAACTACAAGCCACTGCTCAAGGAAATAAGAGAGGACATAAATAGATGGAAAAGCAGTCCAAGCTCATGGTAAAGAAGAATCAATATTGTGAAAATGGCCATACTGCCCCAGGTAATTTATAGATTCAATGCTATCCCCATCAAGCTACCATTGACTTTCTTCACAGAATTGGAAAAAACCACCTTAAACTTCATATGAAACCGAAGAAGAGCCCAGATAGCCAAGACAATCCTATGCAAAACAAACAGACAAACAAACAAAAAACAACAACAACAAAAAACAAGCTAGAGGCATCATTGTACCTGACTTCAAACTATACTACAAGCCTTCAGTAATCAAAACAGCATGCTACTGGTACCAAGACGGATATATAGACCAATTGAACAGCAAAGAGGCCTCAGAAACAATGCCACACATTTACAATCATCTGACCTTTGACAAACCTGTCAAAACCAAGCAACGGGGAAAGGATTGCCTATTTAATAAATGGTGTTGGGAAAACTGGCTAGCCACGTGCAGAAAGCTGAAACTGGATACCTTCCTCACACCTTATACAAAAGTAACTCTAGATGGATTAAAGATATAAACATAAGACCTAACACCATAAAAACCCTAGAAGAAAACCTAGGCGATACCATTCAGGACATAGGCACGGGCAAGGACTTCATGACTAAACCAGCAAAAGCAATGGCAACAAAAGCCAAAATTGGCAAACAGGATCTACTTAAACTAAAGAGCTTCTGCACAGCAAAATAAACTATCATCAGAGTGAACAAGCAACCAACAGAATGGTAAAAAATTTTTGCAATCTACCCATCTGACAAAGGGCTAATATCCAGAATATACAAGAAACTTAAAGAAATTTACAAGAAAAAGAAAAAACAACCCCATTAAAAAGTGGGCAAAGAATATGAACAGACACTTCTCAAAAGAAGACATTTATGCAGCCAACAAACATAGGAAAAAAAGCTCATCATCACTGGTCATTAGAGAAATGCAAATCAAAACCACATTGAGATACCATCTCATGCCAGTTAGAATGGTGATCATTAAAAAATCTGGAGACAGATTCTGGAGAGGATGTGGAGAAATAGGAATGCTTTTACACTGTTAGTGGGAGTGCAAATTAGTTCAACCATTGTGGAAGACTGTGGTGATTCCTCAAGGATCTAGAACTGGAAATACCATTTGACCCAGCAATCCCATTAATGGGTATATATCCAAAGGATTATAAATCATTCTATTATAAAGACACATGCACACGTATGTTTATTGCTGCACTGTTCACAATAGCAGATACTTGGAACCAACCCAAATGCCCATCAATGATAGATTGGATAAAGGAAATGTGGCACATATACACCATGGAATACTATGCAGCCATAAAAAAGGATGAGTTCATGTCCTTTGTAGGGACATGGATGAAGCTGGAAACCATCATTCTCAGCAAACTGGTGTAAGAACAGAAAACCAAACACAAAATGCTGTCACTCATAAGTGGGAGTTGAACAATAAGAATACATGGACACATGGAGGGGAACATCCCACACTGGGGGCCTGTCAGGGGTTGGGGGCTAGGCGAGGGATAACATTAGGAGAAATACCTAATGTAGATGATGGGTTGATGGATGCAGCAAACCACCATGGCACATGTATACCTATGTTACAAACCTGCACTTTTTGCACATGTACCCAGAACTTAAAGTACAATAAATGAATTAAAAAAAAAAAAAGAAAAATACTATGAGGGTTTAAAGAAAGGAAAAAAATCACAACCCATGAGAGATATTAGAAAGGGCATAAAGCAGAAAATAATGTTTGAAATGGGCATTAAAGTAAGGGAAGGATGAAGTTTCAACACATAGAGATGAGAGTGGGAAGGCCTGGAGTATGTCAGACAACGTGAAATTATTTTTTTTTAAAATTGGATTTAGGCCAGGTGTGGTGGCTCACGCCTGTAATCCCAGCACTTTGGGAGGCCGAGGTGGGCAGATCATGAGGTCAAGAGATAGAGACCATCCTGGCCAACATGGTGAAACCCTGTCTCTGCTAAAATACAAAAAAAATTAGCTGGGCATGGTGGCACACGCCTGTAGTCTCAGTTATTTGGGAGGCTGAGGCAGGAGAACTGCTCGAACCCAGGAGGTGGAGGTTGCAGTGAACCAAGATCCCGCCACTGCACTCCAGCCTGGCGCCTGGCGATAGAGCAAGACTCTGTCACACACACACAAAAAAATTGGATTTAAGACTATGGATAGGGCACATGTAGAGAATGAGGCCAGAGAAAACAGTTAAGGGCACATCTTGGAAGGCCTGAGGAAAACATATTCAATTAAGTTACCAAATAAACCACTCAAGGCCAGGAGTTTGAGACCAGACTGGCCAACATGGTGAAACCTTTGCTCTACTAAAAACACCAAATTAGCTGGGCGGGGTGGTGCACACCTGTAGTCCCAGCTACTGGGGAAGCGGAGGCAGGAGAATTGCTTAAACCCAGGAGGTGGATATTGCAGTAAGCCAAGATTTTGCCATTGTACTCTAGCCTGGGTAACAGAGTGAGACTCTGTCTTTAGAAAAAAAAAAAATCTATCTATCTATCTATCTATATCTATATATATATATATAAAATTGTTTTTACCATATATATATATATGGTAACCACAGTTAATGTTATATACATATCTATAACTTGTTATGTATCTATGCATCTATATATATGTAACGTTATATATCTATGGATCTACATATATGTAACATGTTATATATCTATGCATATATGTTTTATATATATATAACCTTAACTGGGGTTACCATGTTGTACAATAGATCTCTTGAACTTATTCCTCCTAACTGAAATTTTGCATCCTTTAACCAACTAGATGAAATAATTCTTAATAATTTATTAGATAAAATAATTTGAATATTTTAAGCTCTTTTGATGATATCATTTAGACAGATTTAGTGGTTTAAATTTCAATATAATAACTGTATTTCTTTTAAAAATTCTTTAAATGAGCATAAAATAAAATTTAGAACTTAAAGACCCCCAGTAAAAGAGAAAGATTGTATAATTATTATAAATACACACGAGGGCATATCTAACCAATAAAATGTTTTGAAAGAGTTTGTAATAACAGAAATGTTCTTATTACTATATATTGTGTTGAATAAACAACAACAAAAAGGACAGACATCATTTATACAGTGTGATCAGAAATATGTAAGGCATGTACCGAAAGGAAATTCACCAAATTGGTAAAGGCAGTTTTGTCTTTGTGTTACGAGTTCTTTTTTCTTACACTGCCCTAATTTTAAAATTCTGATCATGCATACTTAATTTGTGTTAGGTATTATATTAAAATAATAATAGCCAGAATTAATTTTTTCTCTCCATATAGTCTTGACACTCTTTACTTTTCTTCTCTCTTTTATTCACAATGTCCCTGAAATCATCTCAGATTATGGAATGGCAGTACGTTTTAGAAAATAACAGCTTAAGTTTTTGCTAATAATTTTTTGTTTACATAGAACTTTAATTTATGCCAGAGGGTGAGAGCATGATGAATATTTTTTGCTATTAAAAACACTAATAGTATCTTTAGAAATGTTGGCTATGTAGTGGTTTTTGAGCTTTAGAGATTATGAGAAATATGTTTGACACACACATTTTTGGTACCAATTATACAACATTACCATATTAGCCATCAAGAATTTGTAAATATGACCAAAGCACAGTACTTGGTCCTAAGGAAATCATATTTATACAATATATGCAGACATGTAAGCAATAGTGATTTTGTCAAGGAGAATAAAATAGTTACTATCAGAAATGTAAAAATAATACCTTCTGACAGTTTGGGGGAGATGGCATATTAAATGAATACTTATACTGTCTCTGACACTGTGGTAGATGTTCTCACAAACATATGCGTGCCAATTTTATTTTGAGGTTAAGAGATATTAAGTAAAATATTCAAGCTTATATATGTAGTATTTAAAATTACAATTGAAATTCAGGGCTATCTGACTGGTTCCATCGTAAGACTGTAGGGGTAGTGGAGGGGTTCCAAGACAAGGTGATATTTTAACTGGACTTTAGTGGTACAATAGAATTTTGATACATAGAAAAGAGCTTAAGAGAATTTCCAGGTTGAGAGAATTTATATCTTTGAAATCGCTTTCATTTCTTCAAGTTTCTACTCTTCATTCTAGCTTCCTGTACTTTGGTTACAATCTACATTTTAGGATGGCAAAAGTATAAACATGATATCCTAGAAACTTTTCTTTGAGTACAGCCCTTCCAGATTTTTTTTCCCTCTATTGATTAACCTGATCCTTATAAAACCCTGTAAGTGAAAATATACTAATATGAGAAAAATAAAATTTTATGTGATATAGATAGCATTTTCAAATATTTTTGGGTAGAGTTATGCTCCAAATTTAAATTACTGTGGCCTCATATTTTTATTGCTAACCAGATTCTACACAATATATGTTAGATTGGGGTCACAATGAATTAACTTTAAGATATCACAGAAATATAAATCTAAACAAACAGCTAGAGCCGCCTAAGGATTTTGATTGCATGGGAGCCATCTCTTCAGTCTTTGAAGATTATGGCATCAATAAAAATTGTATATAAAGCCATGAAAAATGGCTCTTTGGAGATATGTCCTTTGCTAAAAATCAATTTTGCCCAGCAGAATGTCTCTAACTGCAATTATAAAAGATAAAACCTTAGGGTGGGGAGAGAACTTAGCAGGTCATCTATTCTACTAACCTGTCTCCTCATAGGACCACCCCTAATCCTGTTTTAAAATATAATATTGTTTTTTAAGATCTCCAGGAAAACAGAGAATACAATTTTTTTTTTCGGGTACCCAATTAATGTCGAACTGTCTGCTACACAGGAAAACTTCTTATTTTAGGTTATATTATGCCTTGTTTCTTAGCAGATATTGAATGTTTATCCTGGCTTTCCCCGCCCCCCTCTTCTCACTCTTACCTTTTAGATGCTGTTATGGACTAAATGTTTGTGACCTTCCCAAATTTGTATGTTGAAATCCTAATTCCCAGTGAGATGATACTAGAAGATGTGGCCTTTGGGAGGTAATTAGGTTAAGAGGGTGGAGCAGCCATGAATGAGATTAGTGCCCTTAAAAAGGGACCCCAGGGAGCTCTCCAGCTCCGAGTGAGGATACAATGAAAAGTCAGGGCAGCCTGCAGCCTGGAAGAGGGTCCTCATCAGACCCGGACTTGCTCACACCCAGTTTTAGACCTCCAGCTTTCCGAACGGTAGAAAATAAATTTCTGTTGCTTAAGCCTCCCAGACTATGGGGATTTATTATTGCAGCTTGAGGTGACTAAGACAGTTGCCCTTGACATCTTTGAAGAAGATTATAAGAGTCATCCCTAAATTTTAATTTTAACCCTTAAAACCTGAATTTTTCTAATATTTCATAAAGACATTATTTTCTCATAGATGTTCTTCAAAAATTTTGAATTATGGGGCCAGGCATGGTGGTTTATGCCTATAATCCCAGCACTTTGGGAGGTCAAGCTGGGCAGATCACTTGAGGTTAGGAGTTTGAGACCAGCCTGGCCAACATGGTGAAACTCCAACTACTAAAAATGTAAAAATTAGCTGAGCGTGATGGTAGGCACCTGTAATCCCAGCTAGTTGGAAGGCTGAGGTAGGAGAATTGCTGGAACTCAGGAGGTGGAGGTTGCAGTGAGCTGAGATCACACCACTGCACTCCAGCCTGGGTGACACAGTGAGACTCTGTCTAAAAAAAAAAAGAAAAAATAAAAGAAATAAAAAATAAAAATGTTGAAACATGAAAAATTTCCAAATTTCACATCATTCATTAGCCATGATGCCCAGAAAAATGTATACAGTAGTCCCTCTCTTTATCTGAGGTTTTACTTTTCATGGTTTTAGTTACTTGCAGTCAACTATGGTCTGAATATGTTAAATGGGAAACTCCAGAAATAAACAATTCATAAGTTATAAATCATGCTAGGTTCTGAGTAGGGTGATGAAATCTCACCCCATTCCACTTCTTCCCTCCCAGGACGTGAATCCTCCCTTTATGCAGTATCTCCACGCTGTCTATGCTCCACCCACCCCGTAAATTGCTTAGTAGCCATCTGGTTTATCAGAGCACCTGTTGCCGTATTGCAGTGCTTGTGTCTGATGTGGTGATGACCCCAAGTACAAAAATAGTGATGCTGACAATGTAGATACACCAAAGCGAAGCCATTGAGTGCTACCTTTAAGTGAGAAGGTGGAAGTTCTCAAGAAGTAAAGAAAAAAAATCATACGCTGTAGTTGCTAAGGTTTATGGTAAAAGCAAATCTTCTATCCACGAAATTGTAAAGAAGGAAAAATATACTCATGCTAGTTTTGCTGTTGTACTTCAAATTGCAAAAGTACAGGCACAGTGTGTGATAAGTTCCTAGTTAACAGACACTGTGGTACTGTATTGTGCTTGTTTGCAAACCTTGTTATTGATTTAGGGATCATCCTGCCGTTTACAGAAATGCATGAAGATCACCAAGCCCTTTTCCACCCAGGGTTTGTGGGTGTGGTTTTTCCTACCTTTAGATGCTACCAGAACTTACACTGGTGAAGATAATAGTTAAATTGCATACAGCTTTTTCACGAGTGGATTCAGATTTATAATAAATGAAACTATAGGCACAGAGTCAACAATTTCTGAATGAGTGAGCAAAGCAGAATGAGGCAACATCAGGAGTTCTCAGTGCCAGGCTTGGGAAAATTTGACAAGGAAATGCCAGAAATAATCACAGAGAAAAAAAAAACACCCCATTTAATTAGTGGGAGAAAGTAAAGAAAAAGGGACTAAGTATAAAGAACTCCAACATGCAAGAAAGACAAGTATTATTTCAGCAAATATGCAGAACAGTATATTAAAAAATATATTAAGAGCCTCTTGTCCTCCAGTTTTCCCCTATTTTGTTTCTCTTTGGATTTCCACACACTTAAGGTGTTCTTTACCCTGTTGAAGGAATATTGGTGAAATAAGCCTAGAATACTGGAGTGCAGTAGATTTTGAAGCGTGACCTAAAAGAGCAGCATCAGAAGTACCTGGGTACTTGTTAGAAATGTAGTTTCTCCAGCCCCGATCCAGTCCTCATGCATGGAGCCTAGCCATCTGTTTTCACAATGCCTCCAAGTGATTCTGATCCTGCTGAAGTTTGAGAATCTCTGGTGTAGTAGATACTGTGCTGAGCAACCTCAACCCCCCACTTCAGGACAGACACACTTATACCTCAACTGGTAGGAGTATAACTTACCCACGGCTCCAGGAGTTGCCCACGGCTGAAAGGAGCAGGCTTGTCTAACGTCACAGTTCTCTTTAGGGCAGCACTTCTCCAGCAGCACTTACCCAGTGATTTACTGGGCGGGGGGCACAAGGTTCGGGTTGGCTTCAATTTAAGGCATCTCTCCACACCTGCTTCATCCCTGTCTGTAAGATCAGCTGTGTCCTCTGCTGCAATCACATCCTTGTGGAACTTCTGCCTTTTCTCAATTCTGCCGGCTTAGCAGAATTTCCTTACAGGTGTTGTTCCTGAGAGCACTTCCGGCATCTTCATCTTAGTGTCTGTTTCCTGAGGAACCTGAGGCCTCCTGGCTTTCATGGTCTTAAAGCCCACACCCCCATGTGGGAGTGGGAAGGAGTCCACAAATTAGAACACAACAACACAGATTTGTGAGGAGCAACTCAGGATAGAGGAGTTCCTGCTAAACCGGCAGGAAGAAGAGACTACGGGAGGTGATAAACGTCTGGATACCGGTAGACCTGACTGAGAGCGATCCCACACCCACCGTGCTGGGAAGAGCCTAGGAGCAAAGGCAGCTGGGTTACATCTGAGGAAATAAAACTTGTTTGCCTTGCAGATTCCCATGGTCTCAGGTGTGTCACTGATGAAAGAAACAAGAAGATTCCTGAGGGGACCAGACACATAGAACAAAGGATGTTTCAGAGCTACCTTAATATAGTAAATACCAAGGACAAGGTGGGATGACTTACACCTTAGAGACACTCTTGTGGCCATGTGACATCAAAAATTGGCTAGATCTGGCAGTAAAATGAGTTTAGTTGAAAAAAATTGGATAGAAACTCTTTTTCCCCTGACTACATCAGCTGCCAAAGGTTGGGTGCTCTAAATACTCCTTTCTCACTGTACCTTATTTGTCACTTGGCAAAAGGAGAAAAGTTCTAGTTTTAGAGAGACTATATATTTTTTTCCTGTGTCATGATGTGACACAAAAGATTAGTTACAATATAAAATTATACTTTTTTACACTTGATCATGAACTTTCTACCCCACAGTACAATAAAAGTGGAGACTATTTTTTTTGTTGTTATGCCAAGTGTATTAAAAACACAACCTGGCATGGTGGCTCATGCCTGTAATCCCAGCACTTTGGGAGGCTGAGGTGGGCAGATCACAAGGTCAGGAGTTCGAGACTAGCCTGACCAACATGGTGAAAACCTGTCTCTACTAAAAATACAAAAATTGGCCAGGAACGGTGGCACATGCCTGTAATCCCAGCTACTCAGGAGGCGGAGGCAGGAGAATTGCCTGAACCCAGGAGGCGGAGGTTGCAGTGAGCAGAGATTACACCATGGCACTCCAGCCTGGGCGACAAAGTGAGACTCCATCTCAAAACAAACAAACAAACAAACACACCACAGAGCAAAGGTGCTTATAAAATGCAGCCACAGAGGACTCCATTTTATTTGGTCCCAGTGGAGGTGTCTACAGTAGTTAAAAGGTTGTAAACTAGAATGACAGTTAAGGAAGACTCTGTTCTTTATAGAATTTTTTTTTTTGGAGACAGAGTCTCACTCCGTCACCAGGCGCCAGGCTGGAGTGCAGTGGTGCGACCTCGGCTCACTGAACCTCCGCCTCCCGGTAGAATTTTAAGCATTTGTGAACACAGACTACTTAGACAAGGACAGATTTTTTAAACCTTTATCTTAAGTCCAGAGGTACACATGCAGGTTTGTTACAGGTAAACGTGTGTCATGTGGGGACTGTTGTACCGATTATTTCATCACTCAGATATTAAGCCTAGTACCCCTTCGTTATTTTTCCTGATCCTCTCCCTCATCACACCCTCCACCCTCCGAAAGGCTCCAGTGTGTGTTGTTCCTCTCTAAGTGTCATTGTGTTCTCGTCATTTAGCTCCTACTTGTAAGAACATGCACTATTTAGTTTTCTGTTCCTGTGTCAGTTTGCTAAGGCTAATGGTGATGTCAGTTTTTGTACAGAGATCAGTTTGAGGTGGACTAAAGTGGATCATAAAAATAAGGGCCATGAAAGCGGTAAATGTCTCTGACCAGGTTAGAAAAGATGTTGTCTTTTTATGGATTTCACTAATATTTTGGGAAAGTGTGATCAGTTGTCATTAGAGCATGTTCTGTTGCTTTAGGTATGTGGTAATACTGAGAATAATAAGAGTTTTATTTACTGTGTGCCTTCCATGTGTCAGGCACTGGTTCTAAGTCAAAAGTGTGTATCAACTATTGTTTTATTTTTTTTTGAGATGGAGTCTCACTCTGTCACCCAGGCTGGAGCGCAGTGGTGCAAATTTAGCTCACTGCAACCTCTGCCTCCTGGGTTTCTTAAAGCAATTCTCTCTGCCTCAGCCACCACACCCGGCTAATTTTTGTGTTTTTAGTAGAGATGGGGTTTTGCCATGTTTGGCCAGGCTGGTCTTGAACTCCTGACCTCAGGTGATCCACCCACTTCGGCCTCCCAAAGTGTTGGGATTACAGGTATGAGCCATTGCACCCGGTCGTATCAATTATTGTTAATGAAGTTTCTCTGAATCAGGTGACCTCACCGGTCAGGTGTAGTTATTACAACGGTGTTGAGAGTGAATAGACATTTTAAATATCATCTTTACAGAATAGAGCCTGAACATGTATGGTGAATTCCTAATTTTAAAAATCCTTTTGATTCATTAAATGATTATAAAAATTATATTACATAGAACAAATACCTTAGAACCAAAGTCTGTGACTATTTGTTAGATTGATAAATGTGAATATAAATGCAACTCATTATAAGCATGCTAAAAATGAAAGCTTACTATATATTTATGAATCATTGTTTTTCTAATAACAGTCTATGGAATTATTTTCCAAATTTCAAACACTTAAATGACTGTTTTTAAGGTTTAGAAAGATAGTGTTGAAAGAAATATATATTCTAGGATTTGGGAATTGTGTAGGGATTGACAATCTGTTTTGAGTATTAGCCCATTCTTCTGCTCAATATATGGATAGTGGGCATTCTATTAATCTCACTCAGAGAGTTGGATGAAAAGGCACAAAAATCCTAAAGATGAAATATTTTTACTTTTGTTTGGGTAGTTTCCCCATGCCTTCATTAGCAAGGAGGAAACATGAATGAATAATAATGCATTCTTATTTTAAATACTTTGTAAGTTCTTGTTATTTTAATTAATTTATTATTAATATTTTGTTTGTTCCTTTGTTTCAGAGTCCATTTTTATAAACTACTTTAAGTTAGGAATCCTGACTAAACTGGATTTTAAAAGAAGATACTTTCAATTAGTTGTTTCTTGTCTCTTAGTTTTAGTAGGTCTTAGATTAAGTCAGACAAAATTGTATATTAGGACTTTTGGCTCTCTCTGATTGATTAGAGAGACTTTTGGCTTCTATTATTTTTTTTTCAAACCTGAAATAAATGTCTATTGCCTACTATTTACTATATAATTTTGATAAATGACATTCAGCAGATACAAATGCATTTTACAGAGAGACATTAACAGCTCTGCCTTCCTGATCTGCAAAGGTGTTGTTTTGGCTGTATTGTTTATCTAAGTTAAACCATTTGGGACAAAAAGTGTCTTTATTATTATGACTGGATCTCTTGGTTGCCCACCAAAGCAATTCCCCTTTTCCCCAGTCTCCCTGGCAGTGAGGCACGGTCACATGACTTCAGTTCTTGTCAATGGAATATGAGCAGAAATGATGGGGGTGTTTCTGGACTTTATTCCCTCCCTACAAACATGCTGTGATTTAGCCTCTACCAGGTACATGAGGACAGAGTCCCAGGGGATCCGTGAAACCCAAAATGCAAAGAACCTGGACCACTGACTGACTGCATGAAGCCAAGCAGCCAGCCTGACTTTTCTGGAATGTGAGATAAATACTTTACAGTGTTTTCTTGTCACTGTATTGTTGGGTCTCCTTGACATAGTTTTATCCTAATGTATTTCCTCCATTCCATATCTGGAAATAATATTTTCAGAATATTATGATGACTTTTTGAATTGATTTTCTCATTGTTTCTGCAAGGCAAATTATTGAAGTTATATATTCTTGCTTTAAGAGCCTCAGGTAGCCAGTTAAACATATTTTGATAAAGTGAATGAATCACTTCATAAATATGCTCTACTTTCTTTTTATGAGCTTACTACTGTGTTAAATACTAAGGGATGTAAAATGCCTACATGATATCGTTTCTACTTACTTTGATAGAAAATGAATGTTTTCTACTATGTTATAAGCTTGTCTTATATATGTTTTAGGTAATCGTTTTACAGAAAACATTATTTGAACTCACAATCCTCAAGTTACTATGTGAGAGGGTAAGCATAAAGACTAAAACACAGTGACTTCCCTCTAAGAACTAATAGAAGAAAAAATATTAGTATTTAAATATACTTTTTAATTTCCTTTTGATAAATGTTGACTTCTTTGAACTTCAGTACAATCTAGTAAAATAGATTTTACCTCTTTGTTGATGATGAAATGGAGATTTAGTAATAATAATCAGGATAATCAACTATACTTACTCATTGCCAATTGCTAGGTCCTGTGCTTTGCCATCTCGGGCTGTTCTATATTGGAAGTGGGAGAAGTGAATAAAAAGCCCTAGATGTTCTGGTGGATCTGGGAGAGGCAAGGACATGCCGTGCCCCTTTCCTGATGGAGCCTAAGGAAACAGCAAGACCTAGGGGACAGTTGTACAACATTTCCTATACTGCAGCGAGGGGCATGAATGATAGAAGCATTCCCATGCAAGGAGCCTGGGACCATGGTGGGCCCAGTGTGACACAAGAACAGTAGACTCCTTTCTGTGTGCTGAATGAAGGTGTGAAAGTGACACAGGGCTTTTGACATCTTAATTTCTTTTGTGCCAGCATAGTGTGGGGAGCTTCATGGTGACTCCCCTGCACCTAAAGTAGCATCACAGAGAAAGTTCAACTCTGGGAACTGTTTCTGATAAGATTCAGAGCAAGGGAATGGCAGCCTGGCAGCCTGCATGGGGTGACACCTGAAGACCAAAGACAAGGAGACTCACCAGATGCCCATGTCACACTAGGATAAAGCGGGGAACCCCCTGGGATTCAGTTTCTACTATCTGTTAGAACAGGTGTATTATTAGCAAGACCATCTCAATTGTTGTCCAGATTGGGACACTTGAAACTATTGATAATGATACCAAGATAGCATGTGTAATGTGGAACTGTCCATGGCAAATAGGGAAAATGATCACATTATTCTTTGAAAAATAATTATGATGAATTGTAGAAAAACTAAGTAAGTTATATTTTTCACACTCATGAAAATATGGACTGAAATTTACATCCACCACAAAAGGCAATATTGGAGCAGAATCTCTATTTGCAGATTAACACAATGTATAAGGGAAAATGATTTTTTCCTTCTCTCCATAATTTGTCCTTTGAAAGTATGGGGAAAGGGGCTTCTATGCTGCCTTGTACTTTTCACTAATTCCTTGTGTACAAAGCTGAATGATTTATCTTTTGATGAGATGGCAAGGATCTGACATCTTGAGTTCACTTTCCCTTCTGAGAGGAAATACAGAGTTAAATGTCTCTCTAACAATGTGGTCTGTACTATTTCTCTGAGTGAAAGCACTCAGTGCTGCTTCTTTCATTTTTCTGCCTCCATGCAGATAATTACCTGGGTAGGCTTTGGACCTGTGGAAAGGACATATGCAGTTTGGGGTGGCTAGATTCGATTTGGGAAAAATGAGTAGGAAGCTTAATTTTAGAAACAGATCCAATTAGTATTTCCTTTTTCAAAAGCTAATTTTAAATGAAAACATTATAATTTTACATATTTGTGGGGGTATAATTTAATGTTTTTATATAACATATGTATAATGATTTAATGTTTTTATACAACATATGTATAATGATCAAATCAGGGTATTTAGCATGTCTGTCACCTCAAACACTTGTCATTTCTTTGTGGTGAGAACATTCAACAGCCTCTCTTCTAGCTGCTTTGTAATATACAATACCTTACTCTTAACCATAGTCACCCTACTGTGCAATAGAACAGCAGAACTTATTCCTCCCATCTAATTGTAACTCTGTACCTGTTGACCAACCTCTCCACATTCTTCCCTCCATCCTCCCCTCCACAGTCTCTGGTAACTACAGTTCTACTCTCTGCTTCTAGGAGACGACTTTTTTTTTTTTTTTTTTTAGATTTCACATGTGAGTGAGGTCATGTGACAGTTGTCTTTCCAAGCTGTATTTTTTATTCTAGCTCTAGCAGCAGAAATGTAGGCATTTTGATTCCTATGTGGAATCTGTGTACCTTTCTAAAATTGTTTCAAAAGTATTGAGATTCTTGCCTGGTGCTCCTGGAAAAAAAAAGCAAACTCATGAAGGGAAGGGATTTGTCTAGCCTTTTGGAGCCGTAACACAGCCATAGCATGTCCTGAGTGAAAGACTCTGACCCAAGTACAAGATGTTCTGCTGGAGACAGTTCTTAAAATATGCTTTGCTTATGGGATGCAAGTGTCTTCCAGAGCTTTGATTATTATGCTTGAGGGTATGTTAAAATAGAATTTTAACTTTTGTAAAATATGCCACCTTTTGCGAATTGACCCCACTGTTTGGCAAAGGATGAATGCCTTATATTTCTTAGGTTTTTCAGTTTATTTTTTGGTTGTGGATGTTAGGGGAGACTATTTCTTCTCTCGTTCCTGAAGTTTTCTCTTAGTTAAGGGAGTACAATAGTAATGTGGCAATAGTGGCTTCTCTCCTTGTCTTTTATCCTGCCCAGAAGTAACTTATATCAATATGGAAGGATAAACTGCGTGTGCCCAGTTCAGCTGCTGTTTTTTCTATTGTAATTAAGCTGTCTTCATGGAGCAGTTCTCTTCAGCTCCTCTATGCTTAACTCTTACCTGCTTTTGTTCAGCATTGCCTGTTATTAGTTAGGTAAATGTGCTTAAAAATGGGTTCAATTAGCAAGCCAATTTGGCTCTTATATTAAACTATGATCTCAGACATATAGTCTTTATCAATCAGAAGATGATATTTTTGATTTGCTATCTGTTTTTCTCCTGTTGTTTCTGAATGCATATTGGGCCATTTCAATTTTTCAACAGTGGAATAATAATTTTTGGGTTAGGAGATAACTGATTTGTGCATATATTTGGGTATTTGCATAAAAAATTATTTTTGTAGTATTTCTTAGCAACAGTTAAGCATCATGGGCCAGATAGCTATGCATCATTAAAGGGATCTTTATTACCCCTTGGAGGGATGATAGGACTGACAGGCTATTGCAAATAGAAAAAGGAATTAAAATGCAATTAGAAATTTTAGAAAGGAGGTGTTCATGTTTTGACTAAGTTGTGCATTTTGGCTAGGTCCTTCTAGTTTTCTGTTTTGCCTGTCTCCTTCATCACAGCTGAGCTTAGTGAAGCGTCAACCCTCAGTCCCCAGGAAGGAGCTTGGCGGGGTGCTCTAATGGAATAGCTTTGTTCTCACTCCCCTGTTGTATCACACAGCTATACTGAACGATGGAGACTGGGTAATTGCCAAAGGAAAGTGGTTTAATTGACTCACAGTTCCTCATGGCTGGGGAGGCCTCAGGAAACTTACAATCATAATAGAAGGTGAAGGGGAAGCAAGCACCTTCTTCACTGGGTGGCAGGAAAGAGAGAGAGTGAGGAGGGAACTGCCAAACACTTTTGAACTATCAGCTGTCTCCTGAGAACACACTCACTATGATGAGAAGAGCATGGGGGAAAACACCCCCATGATCCAATCACCTCCCACCAGGTTCCTTCCTTAACATGTAGGGATTACAATTTGAGATGAGATTTGGGTGGGGACATAGAGCCAAACCATATCACCTGTCTTGGTAGGCACTGATAATCCCACCCAACGTTTCCTCAATAATAACAGCTACTATTTATTGAGGGTCTATTACGTTCCAAGACTTTAAATAAATTATTTTATTTCATCTTCTTGACAATGCTACTAGGTAGATTTTTCTTACTGACATTTTTATTGATGAAAAAAATTGAGATCCAGAGAAGTTATCTGAATACAAGACAGAAGCAGGATTTGAAATGGTGTCTTTTGGACTCTGAGATTCATATTCAAATGCTACCTAGGACAAAATAACCAAATGAACCTTTAGTATCTGATTTTTGTAGTTGTGAGATTATGTGGGGAAGCAAAATCTGTTTTGAATGTTCACTAATGAACTGGTAGCAGAAGGTGGAAAACTGGTGTCTGAAACGCCTTCTTTTTTAAGTGTATAGGCCTGGAGTAACATTTTTGTACAAATAACACAAATTGTGCTGAGAGACCATATCACCATAAATGTTGTCTTGGAGGAGGAAGGGCTTGATTTTCTTTTTGCTTAGTTCAAATCCTGCATGTTAAACACAATAATATTCAAAACATTTATTATATAACATAGTTGGGAGCGTAAAGTTGTAATTTTTTTAGTGTGATTATCTAAGGCAATGGTAGTCTGGCATGAAAAACACTGATTTCTAAAAATTTGAGCTGTCAAAGCAAATTCTCAAAAGTACAGTCATTTTTAGCATTTATGATATGGACAAAGAAAAGGCAGTGTTCACTGTCAACACAATTATATTTTGTTTCTGAGATGGAGTTCTGAAAACATATTTGCTTGCTTGGATCTAAGAAAATACATTTCCCCCTTGAGGAATTTTTATTTTTTCTTGCTCATCTGTTGATTGTTTTCTCTGTTGTTTTAAGGAGATCAATTTTGAAGCTTTGTGTAGAATGAAGCTTCCTACTTTATTGTACTATGTACCTAAAGGAACGGAATGAACCCAGTGTTCTGCCCAGCAGGTTGAAGTGGATTAAATGAATTGGTAAGAGGGAAGCCAGGCAGGGACAACTGGCATAAATAAAATTGGCATTTGGGCACCTGTTTTATTTTACTAATAATGATTTCTCTTTTCCTGAAACACAGCTCTAAGTCAAGGGGGCATTAGCTCTTGCCAATCAAGTATCTTATTGTACTAGACAGAGCAGGAAAGAAAGGATGTAAGACAGCCACATTTGTGACTTTATCAGATGAATTGGCTTCTAATACTTAGCACAGAACCTGCAGAGAAGGTGCTCACAAAACATATTTTGAATAATGAATAACATACGTACAGGATTATTGAGTTCTTACAGGATTCCCAGCCTGGGTTAAGCATTTGCAGCTTGTGTTTAATACCTTTCAGCCAAAATTTATTTTATGTGGTGCTATAGAAAATGTATACCTTGCTTTAGAAAATAAATGAATTCCTAAAATTTAAGGACCGTATTAAGCATGTACTACAGACCAGACCCTCAGTCCTCTCTCCAGCCTGGAAAGTACGTGATAATATTCTAATTGTGCTGTTAAGAAAATGGAGGCAAATGAGTTAAATAACTTACCCAAGGATGACAAGCTGGTAAGAATGTACCCTGAATCTCTTTGAAAATAAGCTATTGGTTTTCCCACTATACTCCACTATATATAAAAATTTAGTTTTAAACACCCAGCCATCTTATGAATGAATGGGAGGACTCCAATGTAAAGGATTCTTGCGGTATAATTGTCTTTTTGGGGAATGCATTTAAAAATAATGCACATCATTTTATGGCCAAGAACCCAAAAGCAAATGCAATAAAAACAAAGATAAATAGCTGGGACCTAATTAAAACTAAAGAGCTTTTGCATGGCAAAAGGAACAGTCAGCAGAGTAAACAGACAACTCACAGAGTGAGAGAAAATCTTCACAATCTATACTTCTGACAAAGGACTAATATCCAGAATCTACAACAAACTCAAACAAATCAGTGAGAAAAAACAAACAATTCCATCAAAAAATGGGGTAAGGACATGAATAGACAATTCTCAAAAGAATATATACGAATGGTCAACAAACATATGAACAAATGCTCAACATCACTAATGGTCAGGGAAATGCAAGTCAAAACCACAGTGGGGTACCACCTCACTCCTGGAGAATAGCCATAATAAAAAAATCAAAACACAGTGGAAGTTGGCATGGATGCGGTGAACAGAGAACACCTCTACACTGCTGGTGGGAATGTAAACTAGTACAACCACTATGGAAAACAGTGTGATGATTCCCTAAAAATCTAAAAGTAGAACTATCATTTGATCTAGGAATCCCACTACTGGGTATCTACCCAGAGGAAAATAAGTCATTATTCAAAAAAGATACTTGCACATGCATGTTTATAGCAGCATAATTTGCAATTGCAAAATCATGCAACCAACCCAAATGCCCATCAATCAATGAGTGGATAAAGAAACTGTGGTATACATACGGTGGAATACTATGCAGCCATAAAAAGGAATGAATTAACAGCATTTGCAGTGATCTGAATGAGACTAGAGACTATTAGTCTAAGTGAAGTAACTCAGGAATGGAAAACCAAACATCATATATTCTCACTGATATGTGGGAGCTAAGCTATGAGGATGCAAAGGCATGAGAATAATACAATGGACTTTGGGGACTTGGGGGGAAGAGTGAGAGGGGAGTTAGGGGTAAAAGACTACAAATATTGTGTAGTGTATACTGCTTGAGTGATGGGTACACCAAAATCTCACAAGTCACCAGTAAAGAACTTAACCATGTAACCAAACACTGCCTGTACCTCAATAACTTATGGAAAAATAAAATAAAAAAAAATAAAAGGTATGAGCATTGTTGAAAAAATGCACATTATGCTGTTATTCTTTATAAATTTGATATTTTATGTCAATTTAAGGGAACCATATCTCTAGCAATATTACTGGTATAATTTTTTAAAAATAAGGTTTTAATATATAAATATATATAATACTATGTAATCTGTTGGGTCCTTTATGCACACAATTTAATTCTTATAAGAATCATACATAAATGCATGTATTATCCTCATTTACAAATAGAAAAACACAGTGAGATTAAAATATTTCTCCAAGGATACACAGTCTGTATGTTGGAACACTGTGGATGCTTTTCCCTACCATAATATGTTATCTTTATGATTATTTTTAAAGATAAATTATTTATTTTTGAAAAAAATGCCAATGGTATCTCAAGTTAGTATAAATATCTGTGTTTAAACTATGAAAACCGAATTGTGCTACTTGCCAGTCTCTGAAGATAATTTAACATAGTAGAGCTGATACTTTTTGGTTAGATAAAAATCACTAATGTGAATATTATATAATAAAGAACAGCATGTACTGAAGATTCCTGTTTGTTTTAAGTTTAATTTTTCCTCAAATCTTACTGGTTCATAGAACAATCATGAGAACTTCTGGAATGATAAAAATATTGCCTGTGATATTGTGCTATAATGAAAAATACATATTTGGTCTTCATCCCCAGATCCCAGCACAGAGCTCCTAAAACCCTTGTAATAGCCTAAGTGTTAGGGGTATTGGAGCATCTTTTGTTCTAATATTTGGTCTTTGACTTTGGTTCCTGACCAAGAGCTTTTAAATCTTTTGAAATTTGCTGGGTGATAGAAGCATCTTTTGTCCAAATGAGGTGACTCTTGATGAGCTCCTGGATAGGGATGGTCACCAAGAGACCAAGCAATGATTAGAAGCTTTCAAATTTCAGCCCAACCCCTATCCTCCAAGAAATAAAGAGGACTGGCGATTAAGAATAATTGATCATGCTGTTATGTGTCTTTATAATAAAATGTCTAATAATCCTTTGGGTATATACCCAAGAAACATATGAGAAAAAGCTCATAATCACTGGTCATTAGAGAAACGCAAATCAAAACCACAATGAGATACCATCTCATGCCAGTTAGAATGGCAATCATTAAAAAGTCAGGAAACAACAGATGCTGGAGAGGATGTGGAGAAATAGGAACACTTTTACACTGTTGGTGGGAGTGTAAATTAGTTCAACCATTGTGGAGGACAGTGTGGTGATTCCTCAA
>CAUYLG010010201.1:0-26470 GCA_963573385.1 Cacajao melanocephalus | reverse complement strand
AGAGACTTAGACTCGCACACAGTAATAGTGGGAGACTTTAACATTATACTGTCAATATTCGGCAGATCAATGAGATAGAAAATTAACAAGGATATCCAGGACTTGAACTCAGACCTGGAGCAAGTAAACTTAACAAATATTTACAGAACTCACCACACCAAATCCACAAAACATATATTTTTCTCAGTATCACATTACACCTATTTTAAAAGTGAACACATAATTGGAAGTAAATCACTCCTCAGCAATTGCATATCATTTCACAGGTTTAAATAAAATATTGGTTGGCTGCTTGTTTGTTATTTTCATCCCTTATTCCTTCCTGTCTCCATTGTTAAGCACAATTATCGGCATAAAAGAGGTTTTTAATACCCATTTTTAGACTACATTCTAGCCTGGGCAATAGAACAAGAATCCCATTCTCTCTCCCTCTTTCTTCCTGTCTTACATTCTTTTTTTTTTTTCTTTCACTCTCACTTTCTTTCCTCTCTTTTTCTTTCTTTCAAAAATTAAAAAAAAAAGTATCAAAAAGTATCATTTTACTAGTTAGAAAGGCAGATATTAGGTTCCATTATAATTTTCATTATAACTTCCATTAATTTCATTAATTTATTTTTTTTAATTTGAATTACTTTAAGAAACTAACAGATTTTAGACTTAAAAGAAACTATAAATTTTGAGGGTGCAAACAAGGTTTGAGAAACAAGATATTTAAATGGTGTAAAACACCCCTGGACAGAGATTTTTGTTACTTAGGCTACATTTCTTTCTCTAGAGAAACCTACGTGGTTATCTATCACCAAATCAGTACATGAAAAAAATTAGGCTATCTTCTTGGACATAATTTGAATCTATACCCAATGCCTACTAAGGTAATTTTCTGGCACTGAGGACATCTGTTATTTTAATATTATATTCCTTGAGCCTTTTGTTTTAACTGTGTCTGAATAACTTTAAAATAATTCTAAATAAATTAACTGTATTGTAGAAGGTAAGGAAGTTAGCATCCTAATCAGAAATATATAGGGCAAGACTCTTTAAGCAGTTTTTGAAAGACCAAATCATGTGTCTTCATCCAGGTTGGATAGGCAAAATTGTAGATATTACAAACTAAATTTGTGCCAAGGGATTTACTAATGGCATAAGGGATGTTAGAAACAATTGTCTATTGATGAAGTGAGTTGTCTTTAAGTTATGAGATTACCTAGTAAATTCCAGTTTACAAATAAAAAGATAATTCAGCAAGCCCTGTAAAGCCTTCACTGTGGTGTTGTTGGCTCCTGAGTTTCATTTGGTTCAGTGTGCCACAATTTCACCCTCATGAAAATTTTTATTAGAGTACTTGAGGACACAGAACAGGGGCTTTCCTGAGCTTACATCCGAACGTGAAACAGTGCTTTTGGTTCTTGGTTGCTAATTAATACTTGTTTTGACAGAATTTAGTCTAAGTATTATCATTGCAGTATGTCACTTTCTAGCAAAATATGCAAAAAGAGAAATATAGCTTTTACCTATTTCTAATTCTGAAGGACAGAGAACAGGGACTTCCCTGAGCTTACATCAGTATGTTAAACAGCAGTTTTTGTTCTTGGTTGTTAATTAATGCTTGTTGTTTGACAGAATTTAGTCTAAATATTATCATTATAGTATGTCATCTCCTAGTAAAATATGCAAAAGGAGAAATAAAGCCTTTATCGATTTCTAATTCTGGGGTGTACTGATTTTCTTCACAATAACGTGGCAATTCTAAGCCTTGTTTAAAGTAGTTTTTAGCAGGCCCCAAAGCAGCACCAATCTGTAAGTTTTGTATATAATGAAGCTCATATGACTTACAAAAAATCGACGTATGAATAGAATATGTATGACAACAGAGAAGTGAGATGCATTTTTCCTCATGTGTGAAAGGTAGTATTGGATTATTGAATGAGTGGCTGAGCTAGATTGAGGGTATGAATTTACATTTAACAGAGTTTAGAAATTCATAGGCATTAAAAGGAAGCAGGAAAGTGTAGTGGGTAGAGCTATGAACCTATTGTCCCATATTTCAGCAAAAGCAGCTTCCAGTATATTGAAATCACATCAAAAACTGTGTTTAACTTATTTAAAAGTATATTTTAAATAGTGAGCACATATCCAGAGTGAGATGGAAAATATTAAAAGGTTGTTTTTCTCAGTATTCACGTGCTATTTTTTCCTGTGGGCATTTTATAGTACTGAGTATGATTTTTAAAATTTGAAAAAATACATTTTCCCATGGCCTTTCTATGCATGCCAACTATTAGTGTGCAACAAAGAAATAATAAACTATCCAATGAAGTAGAACAATTGATTTTGTTGTTTATAAAGAAATGTATTGTTCTGAAAAGCAGATCTACGTAATAGATTTTTAGGATAAATTTGATTATTGTATCAGACCAAACTTGAAGCCATATCCAATTCTAAGATTAATAGATATTCCATTTCTCTTGTCAAATATAAAACAAACTCTAGACTTAGGTAATGATAAATTATATGCAAAAGAATAGAAGAAGCATTGAGTGGGGAAGGAAGTACCATAATAGAGAAAAAGCAATGAAGATGAGATCTGCAATATTCTCAGTGGTAAGGCAGAAAAAAGACTTTCTTTTGGAAAAAGAGTAAAAAAGGGAAAAAAAAGGACATATTTGGAGAAGTGGGATAAATAGTGATAGGTGAGATAGCTGATCAGAGAATGATTTTTCCTGAAATAAGCCTATGTTTTTGGAGAGGTCAGTAAGGGACTACAGGATGTTGGGTCAGGCTAAGAATAAATCAAAACTAAGAGTTCTGTTTGAGGAGATATACTTGATGTCTGGTTAACAAGCATTTTGCCACAATTGATCAGTGAAGACAAAATAGTTCAGCTATTCATGTATCAGGTGAACAACAGGAATTTGGAGGTCTGTGTCTGGCTTTGTCATAGGTAACCAAGGGAGGATTCATGAGTCTTACCTAAGTCATAAAGAAAGGGGGTTTATTTGCATTAAGCCTTTTTTTGTTTGTTTGTTTAACACAAAAGCTTTGGGGGAAATGGTATTAACCTTCACTGTTTTTCAGGCATCAGCTACTCCAGGAACAAATTAACCCTACACGTGGTCCACTGCAGTGATGAGATCTTGGAAGTATATATTGACTTGCTGGGCTTTTTGTTACCATGCTTCTTCAGATCTGGTGGAAAAGTTCAGTTACAAGGCAAACGAAAGTTTCAATTAGGATCTGAGCAGTCAGGTTTTAGCTTTTCGTGTTATCAAGGCAGGAGGGAGAAAGAAAAATTAGATATGTTTGTTTGGAGAGTTGTTGTAGCCAGACATTGAAAGAAATCAGAATAATTGAAGTTTTGGTAAGAATTGCCAATGTGTACAAGATGACAAGATTCAGTCTAATTTACATATAAGTAATACAAATGTTTTATTTTATCTCCCACCTATTCTTAGTTAACTGGAAAATTACAGTGAGGGGCAAAATAGCTCAAAGACAATGAACAGGGCCAGGATTTGATAATTCACTAGAGTATGCTATAGTATTCCATTATAAAAACAAAATTTATCTTTATAGTCTCCCACTATTTTGATCAAAGGCAATATGAAAGATTATTCTTTATCACAAAATAAGTCTGATCTCATTATATTTTGCCTAATTATTTAAATAAATACAATAATTATAATTTAACATATGGACAGTTTAAATTTTATTTTATTGGAAGTTTCCATGGAGAAGCTCAGAAAAAAATTCTTTTTCTCTAAATGGCTTAAAATATCATAAAATCTCTAACTAAGCCTGCCAAAATGTTGCTTGTTTCCTTATCTGTAAGTCTGGAAGCCCTGTAAGTCAGTTACTAGGTCAGTTTTTCCAAGAAGGCTTGGAAAGCATTGACTTCAGAACGTCATCCTTGGTTTCTCAAAGTGTCTAGTCATATGTGAATCAAGTATCATTCTCAAATATGAGATTCCATTAAAAGCCTTGGTTGTATAACTAAGATTTCCAATTATGTTCAGTTAATATCTTTCCCAATATATTCAAATAATTATATTGCCATATAAATAAGGATATAAGAGATTCTAGATTGTGGAAGAAGCAGGCAGTGGGAGAATATAAATGTTAAACTTCATTTATGAAAGTATAGTCAACTAAATTGTTATGAGTTACAGCTGGCTCAAGAGAAAAGACAATGTGATTCCTTACAGCAAAAAAAAAAAAAAAAAAAATGAACATGAAAGCATCAGCAGTATTTCAAACAAAATTCATAAGTCTCTCTCATTTGTTCATTCAAACTTATGCAATTGACTCTTGTTCCACTTCATCTTGGGCTATCAGTCTAATGACTACACCAGCTTTTCAAACGGAACTCCTAAAATTCTGACTCTGTTTAGTTGTAGAGTCTCAAAGTTATTTAATCATTTCCATCAAAAAGCCTGGACCAGAGTGTACCTGACATAGTCATCACCTGGATCTCTGAGATGAGTTTTTTTTTTTTTAAGTTGCATCACAATGGCGTATTATTGGTTTCTGGCACATTCAGGAAAGTATTAGAATAAAACAAAACAAAACAAAACAAAAGCTATCTCTAGATTACTAAAGACTTTAAAGGACTAAAAAAAAATATTGCACAATAAGGCAACTGACAAAGACATTCGTTTGCAACTGACAAAGACAAATGTTTGCAACATTTTAAAAACTAACAGAAATTATGACTGAAACATTATACTATAGGGATCTAAGGCAAAGCAGCATTAATATTCTGATAAATAAGCTGAGTGCGGTAACTCACGCCTGCAATCCTAGAACTTTGGGAGGCCTAGGCAGGTGGGTAACCTCAGGTCAGGAGTTTGAAACCAGCTTGGCCAACCTGGTGAAACCCCGACTCCACTAAAAATACAAAAATTAGCTGGGTGTGGTGGAGGGCACCTGTAATCCCAGCTACTCGGGAGGCTGAGGCAGGAGAATCACTTGATCCCTGGGAGGAAGAGGTTGCAGTGAGCCGAGATTGCACCATTGCACTCCAGGCTGGGATACAGAGTGAGATTCTGTCTCAAAAAAAGAAAAAAAATGATTCTGATAAATAAAAACATATAATGGGCAGTCAAAACATTGTCAAATCTCTAGGAACTTTATACAGTTTCTGAAATACTTATAATATCAGTATTTGCCTGTACAAATTTAACCTAGAAAAGCTTAAGCATCTCTTCTGATGTGACAAAGCTTCCCATGTATCTCATAACATATTTAACAAATCTAATTATTTTTAACACTTCTCATTTTACAAAGTGAAAGAAAAAATGATTTGTGATTTTGAAGGGCACCTCTAGGAAATCTCAAAGACAGTTTTAAGTGCAAAGAGTATCATTTGAGATTTTATTATGGGAAGGTAAAATGTCAAAAGTTGTTAAATGAAATTACCAAAGGGACAATAATAAATTTTAAAAATAAATAGGAGGTAACACAATTGAAAATATAAACTTTGCTTTTTAAAATTACAAATACTTTGTTTTCTTGAATAATAAAGGACATGATAAAGTCAACATAAGGCACAAGAAATTATTTTGATAAGACACAGAATCTTTTGCCTTCCAGGCAGATTACTCAGAAGGTTAAGAAAGCCTACTTCATACTAAATTTTGTTTTGTTTTTTTTTTATAAATAAACCTATCAAACCTCAGTCATCTTAATCTGAGTCCCTGCACCAAAAGCTACCAGATAAAAATCAGACTCTGGACCTTAGCAGAGCTAGTTGCAAACGTGGAAAAGGGATTTTTGCAACAGAGAAAAAGAAGCTATTGTAGGTAATAGGAACAATGTTCTGACTGAAAGATCTGCCAGCATTAAAAAAGGTTAGATATAAAGGAGCTTTTGTTTTTTAAAGAAGAGTGATAAGACCAAGAAACCAGATAGGGTAAGTAGTACAAACAAGGGTGGAAAAATTGGATGGGAGGTCAGTAAATATAATACCCTGGAGACAGTTTATTTTGGGGAAAGAATATTAAAGATGTGTTGTGTGCTCGTTCAGGATGTGCTGGATCAAAACTCAGGGGCAGAATGGAAATTCGGAGGGTGTGTGTCTGGCCTTATCATAGGTAAACAAAGTAGGTATCCATGAGTCTTACCTAAATCATATGGGAAAGAGTGTTTCTTTACCATCTGTAAACCTTGACCAGGAACACAAAAAAGGTGGGAGAGTTTTATTAACCTTCATTGTTTTCCAAGATCGCAAGCTTAAAAAAGTTCAACATTGTCACTGTCAATCCTATCACCACAGATGCTGTTGCTACTGAGCTACCTGAATTGGTTTTCTGTTTCCTGTCATGCAGTGAACCTTACATGTCAATTAGAACAAGAGAGATAAAATGGGCACTTAAGCTATTAAAGAATGCCCCGGTTTTACCAAGAGACAGGTACATTTTAAGGAAATTCCTCTCCTTAAAGTCTTATTGCCTACAATCCGATTTACTAAGGTTAAACTCAATAAAAATCATTCCTTCATTAATATATACTGCATTATGCCATATGGATTATGAACTTAACAGGCATTTGAGGGAAGGTGGGTGGTATAACTTGGCGATAAAATCTATAGTATGGACACAGACTAGAGAGCATAAACAGAGGGTTTGTACATTTAAATTTGCTATGGAAGTACCATAGGTCCTAATGACAAAGTCAGGTCACATTCCAGGATATCAATTAACAATCAAGAAAAAAGGCTAAATCTGAGAAAGTAAGACAGAGTCATGTCTAATTTTGTTATAGAGCATGGCAGATATAGAATCAATACATTTTAATACAATTAGATGTTAAGTGCATACCATTTGCAAGAAATTCATAGGCCATTGAAGGGTGAAGTTCAAGTCCAGATACTTAAACTGAGGATGAAACCATATATAAAAACATAATTTAAGGACTTAGGCAAGCATTTCAGTTAAGGTCAAATTTGTTCACAAAAAAAGTAGATAGGATCCAAGTAACAGGCATGAGGCATGTGATGGAGTCTGAAGATTTGGACTAGATTGGCACACAGCTACAGAGGGCAGTCAAAGAATGATTCTGGTCAAGCCAATTGTTTGTGTTCTCTTTTTGATTGTTAACAATGCTTTTACTACTCTCTAGAGATAGCGAGGGTTTTTAGTTAATCAATTACAGAGAAGTCAGAACAGTCTGGGGGGGATTTGGGAGTTGTCAAACTTTCATTATTGCAAATTATTTAAATCTTTGCTTTTTAATTTTTCAGACACTTAATCTTACATTTCCAAGTAAAAGAAAGTTGCATGATGATTTATCATACAATATCAACAAATATGTTTTTCAGTGTAACCAAAAGGATCTTGGTTTGATTTGTTTGACTCTTTTTAATAAGAAACGCATGACTCCATTATTTTCCCATGAGAAAAAAGTCTGTCACCTGAACAATATGAAAGTTCAATTCTCCATAGTAATGCTGTAAAGTTTAAAATTTAAGGACAATCCATGATTACATTTCTAAATATGCCATATCTTATTGATCTCTTTCTCTTTGTCTCTCTCTCTCTAATCCTATCAAGAAAATGTATAAGATAAATTTAACCTAATTTACCAAGCCTCTGTACATATCATGCATTGTTAAGCATATTTACATAAATATAAGATGTGAGAAAAAGCCATGATTATTGTGTCCTTTTTACTTGACTTTCTCAAAGCATATACCTTCCTCACAATGAAAAGATGTCCATCTATCAGAAAACTATGTTCTATTTTTACATTGGCAAAGTATTTTTATTTCAGAATAATGCTAGTGGACCAGACTTTGTAATGTTTTGCGAAATGTAACTTGATATATTACTTTAAAAAGGGCAATTGATGACCAGTATAAGTTAGGAAGAGAGCAGCAAAAGCTTGATGCATCCTCATCTATTTTGTGCCTGAGGAAAAACAAGCCCAGGTTCCTAGTCCCACGTTTTCTGGCAGTTTAAATCAGTAGTCATGGCACTGCTTGTCTACCACCTGCTGGAGAACGGGAGGAATCAAAGGAAGGGGCTGGGTTACAAGATTCCAAAGCACACCCAGGGGACTTTGGCATTACTGCCATCATGTGCAGGAGGCACTACTCTATTGGAGACATGGGGCCTTAAGCAGAAGGTTATTTAAATCCCAAAGCATAAACAAAATTGTTGGAAATCAAAAATCCCAATAAGCCAAAAGGCTGAGTTAACCTGCCTAGTAGAGTGTAGAATGTGGCCACTTTTGGCAGAAGCAGTGACGTCTGGGCTTTATGTCAATATGATAAATTTTACTTCCCTTTTAATATCTCTATCAAAACCTTCCCCCAGATAAATTGTAAATCAATTGACCAAGGTAATTTACTTATTCTCAGCCGGATGTTTGCACAGGGTAATTTTGCTTCCAGAAAAGGACGCAGCCTGCTTGTGGTTTCCTAACCATTTGGCAGGCAGGAGAAAAACATCAGGTCAGTGGCCAATAATGCAGTTGCAACAGTAAATATGGGGCAGCACTTTAGAGGAGGCAGGAAAAAGGATGAGGAGTTTTACCCTCCCTGTGGGGGAAAAAAATGTTGCTGGATTGGCAGGACTTTCTCTGAGGATTAATAGAATTTGCTACAGGGACAAGGAGGTCACAATAATTATTGCCTCCTCTTTGTAGCTTTGCAATTGCCATTACCCTCTTGTAGCAGCTTATGGAGTATAGTTGCTGTAAAAATTAAGGGCACTGATTATTATAATTAGATAAATATAGGTATAACAATTTTATTCAATTAAAGGTTTTGGCAAAGTGACCTAAACTAAGCCACAAAGAGAATCCACCCACACCACCATATTATACAAATGTCTGAATTTGCATTCAGAAAGATGGAATGTAGTCATTTTGGTCAAATCAGAATTCTCCAGAGGCAAAGTAAGAACCAGTGTCCAAGAAAGTAAGTACAGCAAGAGGTGATGATCATTTCAAATGGCAAGCAAAGGGATCTGAAACTTTGTATTCTTAATTTCCATCTTCTTAAGTCTGATATCATTTTCATTAAAAAAGGCAGTTTGGTTATAAGGCAGAGACTTAGATCATTATGTTCACTGACATATCCCTAGAATTTGGCATTTTTCCTCGATTCAAAAAGGCTCATAAAACATTTTTTAATAAATGGATGAATTATGTAATAGGTGAATAAATGAATGTTTAAGTGAATATAAGCAATAAGTAATTGAAGTCTTAAAGGTCCTCATGAAAATATTGTGATATCAGTAAGGGATTCCATCAAATTAAACCTAGAAATCACATAACTAGGTGTTATTTTTGCAATGATTTACTATCAGTGAAAAAAGAAAACATTAACATATAGTCATACATGAAACCTATGACTGTATTACTCTCTTATCTAAATTGAAGAAAATGCCCTAAGGAAGAGATAAACAGATTTTTCACTTCTGCACATCTATACAAGCCTTCTTCCTATTCTTAGTTCTCTTCCTTTGCTCTTGCTCACTATCCAGCTTAGTCTACTAACTTTTCCTCTTCTTTCACTTTTCTCCCCTCCCTCTTTGTATTTAATCTCTCTCCATTTCATTCAGAACTTTATCAAGAAATCTCCATAGACACGAAGACACACAATTTTACCCACTTTCCCTTCAAATACCCATGACACCTAAATGACTTGTTATGCTGCCTATTTGTCCTGATATCTCTTCCTGCTATTCTTCTTTTTCTTTCCTTGGTCATTCCTTCTCACGCTAGAGAGCATGGCAAAATTATTTTCTTTAACCAGTGTTCCCCGGTACTAGAAGAGTGACTTGATCATTCTCTTCATTTAAACTTTTGGTGTGTAATGATATCTCTATTCTAGCACATATCACCTATCATTGATATGTCTTTCTGTGCTTCTTTCAGACTGTAACTTCAGGAGATTAATGGTCATAACATGTCACTGTTAGCATCCATAGTTCCTAGCACATTATATGTGCTCAATATTTGAAAAGATGAATGAAAACATTAGGGAATGCAGAGAGTACAGATTTGGTGGGCATAGATAATTTACTTACTCAAAAATATAAAAGCATCACTCTGTTTTTATAACATTAAATAAATTAAAATCAGGAGTTGAATGTGTTATTTAAACTCCAATTAAATTTGAGTAACTTTCCAAAATCCAAGGCAAAAATTGATACTAAAACACAAACATGGCAACTCTTCATATCGTACTTTTTTCTGACTTTTACAACTTACTATAAATAAATAAACATATATACATATATATGCATATAGATATACAAAACACACATATATGTGATTGAAATCTACATATTAAAAGCTACCTAGAAACTGAAATAACACTTTCATTTTATTAAGTGAATATGTGTCTATAATGTGATCAGTTAAGTTGAATCCCGAATGGAATTTATTTTAGCATTATGCTTTTTCTCCTATTCATTCCATCTTTTCTTATATTTTCTGGGCCCATTTCACTCACTGCCAGTGTATCTGATTGGACTGCAAAACATAAAATATGTGGCTTCAAAACACAGCTGGAGCCAATGTCATTCTTTAGCCAGCTGGCACCATCCATTGTTGTAGAAAGCAGCTGACTTCTGTTTTGATAGAGTAAGCATTCCAATGTGTGCTGCTTGTAATTCACTCACCATCCAACAAACAAATTAGTTTAGAAAAGAAATATATCAGCCATTGAGAGGAATGAGATTGATTGATAAAAGGGTCTATCACTCCCTCCTACTTATGGTACACAGTGTACTTCTGAGGCTTTTAGCTAAGTACTTTGTAACACTTGCAGTGTTTTCATCCCCAAGGCAAGAACTAGACTGAAAAAACACTTGAAATTTTTCAGGGTTTAAGGACAAAAAGAGCAGAGAACAACTTTGACAATCTACTTCATCTATTTGCCTATGCATAACTGTTTTTCTATGTATCACCTATTTATCTCTTCTGGCCATCTATTCACAACTCCACCTGCCCATTTATCTACCCAACTGTCATCCACCTCTCTAACTATAGGACTATCTGTTGTATTTCCCTCTATCTAATTATGCCCTGCTTATCTATCTATCTATCTATCTATCTATCTATCTATCTATCTATCTTTCTATCTATCTATCTATCCATTCACTCAGCATCTATCTATCTACCTATATGTATCTAATCTTTTCCTCTTTCTCCCTCTATTATTTCCTCTTGTAATATCAAGGATAAATGCTCATTCAATTATTGCTTAAATTTCTCCAGGAAGTAAAGACTTACCATTCAACCTTATAGCCAATTCTCTAATTGTTCAGATCTAGCACTTAGAAAATTAACTGTATTTCTATGATCTTTATTCATTAGTTATGGCTTTCTTCTCAAGTGCAGTGCAAAATAAACTTATACACCTTCCACTGAAGATATCTCCATATTTTTGAAGAGAGCTAATTATTTTTTCTCCAAGCCTTTTGTTCAGTAGCCTAAATAAGCCTGTTTTTCTCAGGATGTAGTTTACTAATGATGAACTACAATGATTCTCTCTTGCACACCTGCCAGTTTTATCATTTTTTAAAAATTTAAATTACTGTGCCAGATTTAGATGCTGTGCTCATTTCCTAAATATTAACATTAATAGCATATGATTTAAAAACTTCAAAATGGCTCTTTTCATGTCATATTATTTGTTTATTGCTGCTTAATTAATAGCCATAAACTTAGCAGCTTAAAACAGAACATATTCCTTGTAAATTCTGGATATTAACATTTTGTTCGATGGATAAACTGCAAAAAAATTTTCCCATTCGGTAGGTTGCCTGTTCACTCTGATGATAGTTTCTTTTGCTGTGCAGAAGCTCTTTAGTTTAATTAGATCCCATTTTTCAATTTTGGCTTTTGTTGCCATAGCTTTTGGTGTTTTAGTCATGGAACTTAAATTTACAAGAAAAAAACAACCCCGCCAAAAAGTGGGTGAAGGATATGAACAGATACTTCTTGAAAGAAGACATTTATGTGGCCAAGAAACATATGAAAAAAGCTCATCATCACTGGTCATTAGAGAAATTCACATCAAAACCACAATGAGATGCTATTTCACTCTTTTGAACGGCAACCACTAAAAAGTCAGGAAACAACAGATGCTGGAGAGGATGTGGAGAAATAGGAATGCTTTTACACTGAGTGAGTGTATAAATTAGTTCAACCATTGTGGAAGACAGTGGTGATTCCTCAAGGATCTAGAACCAGAAATACCATTTGACAGAGCAATCTCATTACTGGGTATATATCCAAAGAATTATAAATCATTCTACTATAAAGACACATGCACACATATATTTATTGCAGCACTATTCACAATAGCGAAGACTTGGAGTGAACCCAGATTCTCTTCAGTGATAGACTGGAAAAAGAAAATGTGGCACATATACATGATGAAATAATATGCAGACATAAATAAGAATGAGTTCATGTCCTTTGCAGGGACATGGATGAAGCTGGAAACCATCATCCTTAGCAAACTAAAACAGGAACAGAACACCACATGTTCTCACTCATAAGTGCGAATTGAACAATGAGAACACATGGACACAGGGAGGGGAACATCACACATTGGGGCTTGTCATGCGTTGAGTGGCTAGGGGAGGGATTGCATTAGGAGAAATACTTAATGCAGAGCATGGGTTGATGGGTACACCAAACCGTAATGGTGCGTGTATACCTATATAACAAACCTGCACATTCTGCACATGTATGGCAAAACTTAAAGTATAATTTTAAAAAATCCAATTATAAACAAGCAAACAAACAGAACACATTATCTCACAGTAGTTTCTATGAGTCAGAAACCCAGGAATCAGCTAGGCTTAGTTCCCATCTTGGGTTCCCATAAAGGGGTCATGTGAACTGTGTCCTCATCTGGAGGCTGGGAAGAACCACTTTCAGACTCACTCTGATTGTTGGCAGAATTCATCTCCATGTGGCTGTGGAACTGTCCTGCCTTCTTTCTGGCTGACTGCTAGAGGCTTCCCTAGGGTCCTAGAGGCTGGTCCCAGCACACGTCATGTAAATTACCTAACCTGAAAGCTTATTTCTTCAAAGTCAACAAGGGAGAAATTTCTAGATGCAATCTGATCACAAGATGGACACTTATATGATGTAATCATGGAGGTACATCCTGTCATATTTGACATCTCTTAATGGTTAGAAACAAGTCACAGTTCCCACCCACATTCAAAGAAGATTTTAAAAAATGGAATTATCAGGAGGCAGCTGTCTTTCTACCAAATATATAATTAGTCAAAAGAGCATCAGGTGATATTACATTGGAGTATATGATAGAAGTTTATTTTTAATGTTTCATAGAGCTTCATAAAAACCATAAGTGCTATGAAGTTTTTCCATTTCCTTGGGAGTGGGAACTGAATGCTGGTAGATGTAGTGGATTGAGTTAATTACCTCAATTCTACATGCCTCCCTTTGCCATGTAACTTTGCCATGCAACTTTGCAGTTCTCTTTCACTGTAAACAGAGCCTACTTTCCTAATAACTTGAAACTAAGTTCAAAATGTTACTTGCTATATTTATTTCTTAGGGCTGCCATAACAAATGACCACATATTAAGGGACACAAAATAGAAAAAAATTTATTCTCTCAAGTTGTGGATGGTATAAATCTGAAATCAAGGTGTTGGTAGGGTTGCATACCTGAAGAGGCTCTAGAAGAGAATTTTTTCCATATCTCTGTCTTTCTCATGGCTGTAAGCATTCATTAGTTTGTTTATGCATCACTCCAATCTCTGTACCTATTTTCACATGCTCTTCTCCTCTATGTCTGTGTCTTCTCTCTATTTCAGGACACTTGTCACTGGATTTAAGGCCCAGCCATATCTAACCTAGAGTTCCTTAAGTGAATTAATCTGTAATACTCTGTTTCCAAATAAGTTCAAACTCACAGGTTCTTGGTTATGGTCGTATCTTTTTTGTAGGCCAGTATTCAACCCATTACCTCTGCTTTGACCAATGAGAGGTTTAAGGAACCTCCACTTAGATTTCAGAGGATGTACAGAAACACCTGCATGTCCAGGCAGAAGTCTGTTGCAGGGGTGGAGCCTCATGGAGAGGAGTAGAGCCCTCATTGCCTTCTAAGAGGGGAATGGAGAGGGAAAATGTGAGGTTGGAGCCCCACACAGAGTCCTCACTAGGGCACTGTTTAGTGGAGCTATGAAAAGAGGGCCACCATCTTCCAGACCTCAGAATGATAGCTCTTTTTACCGCTTGCACTGTGGACCTAGAAAAGCTGCAGCTTATGAATTCACCAGCTTGTGAATGTAGCCATGGGGGCTGTACCCTGCAGAGCCACAGGGGAAGAGCTTAGAAACCCACCCCTTTCATCAGCATGCTCTAGACTTGAGAAATGACATCAAAGGAGATTATTTTGAAGCTTTAAGATTAAATGAGTGTGCTGCTAGGTTTTAGACTTACATAGGAGCTTGTAGCTCCTTTTTTGACCAATTTATCCCATTTGGAATGGGAATTCCAATGCTTGTACCCTCATTGCATCTTTGAAGTAACTAGCTTGTTTTTGATTTTACAAGCTCATAGGCAGAAGGGACTTGTCTTGTCTCAGATAAGACTTTGGACTGTGGACTTTTGAGTTAGTGCTGGAGTGAGTTAAGACTTTGGAGGACTGTTGGGAAGGCCTGATTGGTTTCAAAATGTAAAAATGACATCAGATTTGGGAGAGGCAAGAAGCAAAATAATGTGATTTGGTTCTGTGTCCCCACCCAAATCTCATCTGGAATTTTAATCCTCACATTTTGGGGGAGGGACCAGGTGGGAGGTGGTGACTGAATCATAGGGTGGTTTCTCCTGTGGTGTCCTTGTGATAGTGAGGGAGTTCTCATGCAATCTGAAGGTTTTAAAAGTGACCATTTCCCTTGTGCTCCCTCTGCTGCCAGACATGCCTTACTTCCCTTTTGCCTTCTGCCATGAATGTTTCCTGAGGCCTCCCCAGCTGTGTGCTACTGTGAGTAAATTAAACCTCTTTTTTTGGGAGGGGGCAGAATTTTGCTCTTGTAGCCTAGGCTGGAGTGCAATGGTGTGATGTTGGCTCACTACAACCTCTACCTCCCAGGTTCAAGCAATTCTCCTGTCTCAGCCTCCTGAGTAGCTGGGATTACAGGTGCCTACCACCATGCCTGGCTAATTTTTGTATTTTTAGTAGAGATGGGGTTTCTCCCTGTTGGTCAGGCTGGTCTTCAATTCCAGACCTCAGGTGATCCACCTATCTCGGCCTCCCAAAGTGCTGGGTTACAGGTGTGAGCCACCGGGACAGGATGAACCTCTTTTCTTTATAAATTACCCAGTCTCAGGTAGTATAATTATAACAGTGTGAGAAAGGACTAATACACTTGTCTTACAGCGGGCATAGTATGACATTGGCACCTATTGGTTTTTCCATTTGCTGAGCCCACAATGCATATTAATACAAATTTAAAAATAATGTGCAATCATGTTTTTATGCAGTATATGTAGTATAATAGATTAAAGTTTTAATATTCAAAGCATGAATTATATATAGCAGGGAAGTACAAACCAATTTTAATACCTTATGGAAAAATTATTAAATAATGCAATGATAAAAGGACAGAGACTTTGGACATATATCCAACCTTTTTACAACATTGCCTTCACTATTTGTGGACGTGTAGTCTTCTTACTTCTTTTAATTGCAATTGTCTTTTTGTTATAATATAATCAATTTAATCATCTTAAAGAATATTTAGTATTATAACCAAATTTCTTCATATCTCTTGCCTCTTTCTCCTGTGAAACAAACTCTGCTATATTTACTGTTGATCTCTTGGTTGCCATGATGTAATGCCTATTCTATTGCCTTCTTTGTCTTCAAATGGAAATAAAGTTAATAGCTACTAGCTAGCCCATCAAGAGGAAGATTCTGATTGTCATTTACTTTCCAAATGGATTCTCAACTCTTATCTTTTGAAGCCTTTTTGTAGACTGTGTTAGGTTTCAATAGAACATCTGTTGTGACACTTCTTGAGTAACATTTTTTTGTATATGTGATTTCTCTATAAAATTTAAGTTTTTTAAAGAAAACTGTATTTTATATATTTTTATATTAAATATAAAAATGTCTGGGCTAAAAGTGCTTATATCAATGAAAATTCTCTCAGGAAACAAAATTCTGTTCAGATACTTTAACTCAGAATTTTAACTAAATGTCCAAAGTCTTTTTCTCTAAGAACTCCCTTCTACTACTTAAAAAATGCATACTTTACACATTTTAAAAAGCTGAGGGTCATAAATGCTTTTATGTGGGATACATCTATCAATATTTACTGTATTAAATTTATAATTGATTAATTGTTAAAATATTTCTTAATATGAAGTGAATAAGCCTATTATATGTTACATATTTCAATAAACATAATTATATTCTTAATAAAATATTAATGGACATAATTGCATCACATTGCATTTTTGCAAATTACTTTAATGTTTTGTTTAATTGAAGATAAGCAATTTTCTTATATGCTTCCACATTCAATCTATTGGAATATTTTGTTTTAATTTAAATATATGGAAGAAATCTAGCCCCATGGGAAAAAAAAAGGTATTCTCATCATTCCATATCCCCCTTATTTTCTATTAGCATTTTGACTTGATCAGGTCCTTTACATTGAGTAACCCAAATCTTCCGTTTCACAAGGTCTACTTTTATCTGGTCCTATTTTTAATAAATTGCTTCTCATGCTCACTGTTTAACAACAATCTAATTTCTACTTGGTCTTTAAGATCAATCATAACTGCCTAAAAAGTAACTGCCCTATTTTCATTTTTGATATACAAGAAGTCCAAAGTACCTATGGAGCAGTTTCTAAAATGAGTTTAATAAAATCAGGGCTGTATCTTCTAGCGGAAACTTTTCTTCCGTTGTAAGTAGGACCTCTAAGTTATGGGAAAGGAAGGAAATAATAAAAATAATGATAAACAAAAGTAGCTTAGTAAGCATACTTGGGCCACTCTTAGCTTCACTTTTTATTGCCCATTCAGCTCAGTTCTGCCTAAGAAAAAGGTACCATATATCGGTTGCTGTCTTCATACTTGTGTCATATACTGTAGAATAGAATTCCAGCTACTCAGAGTAGGTTTCCCAGCTAGTGTGATAAGTGAGCTTTCGGTAGGCCATGCCACTCCTCTATCAAATTGACTGCTTCTGCGTGTGAGGTACATGGTGAGGCCAATTGCACAGGGATGGACCAATTTCCCCAATTACATCATGGTAAAATTAATTTATTTGTCAAAGGCAATGGTGTACAGGGTAACATAGTAATGAATTAAGCAATCTGTAAGTTCATTAATAGTAATACACAGAATTGTTTAAGACATGGAGAGAAAAACATCCTTAGATTAGTTATGTATTCCAAAAAAAAAAAAATCCTTAGATTAGTTACGTATTCTTGAAATGGCTGCCTCTTCAAGATATAAAGAGGTCCAATTCAATCATTCTTTTTAGGTGATTAACAGATGTACCTATAAAGTGGCATTGATATTGTTTGGCTTTGTATCCCCACCTAAATCTCATCTCAAATAATGATCCTTTCATGTTGAGGGGGGGATCCTGGTGGGAGGTGACTGGATCATGGGGGCAGTTTCCTCCATGCTGTTCTCATGATAGTAAGGGAGCTCTTGAGATCTGAGGGCTTTATAGATGGCAGTCTCCTCTGGGCTCTCTCTTTCTCCTGCCATCATGTAATATGTTCTCCCTTCTCCTTCAAATTCCCCCATGATTGCAAGTTTCCTAAAGCGTCCCCAGCCATGTGGAACAGTGAGTCAATTAATTCTCTTTCACTCATAATTTAACAGCTTCAAGCAGTATCTTTATAGCAGTGTGAAAATGGACTAATACAGGCATCACATTGGAAATTCACTTTCTGCTATTTGCAAGTTGGGCACTCAAAATGTGTGGTAGACAAATCAGTCTTGGTTGGATGAAATACAACTTGTTGAAATTATGCTTATAAAGATGTGCTACTATCTTTGCTATATCCACTTTATACATGTATTCATTGAACAAGTAGCAGAGTAGATGGAGAAAGAAGATTGGCATTCCAAGGAGTGCTCATTTTATTTAACTGATTTAGTGGAAGACATCAGCAGCCATTCCAAGAGGTCCACCTACATACCTATTTTCCAGACCACATTGTCAACAATGTTTTCAGTGTACTTTAAATATGTCACTGAGTGGCTAGCCAATCTATTAATCACTATGGAGAAGGTAATTATTAATAGATACATTTATCAGGCCACCTTTTCTTCATATCAAAGTGGAAAAAATATCTTGTGTTTAAATTTTTCCTCCTGAAAAAATTTCTCATCACAACTTCTATTCAGTATATTGTGCAGAAGCCTCTTTAACCCCTTGTTTATTTTTTTTTTCCTTTTCTATTAAAAAATAAGCTGTGTTATTTTAGAAGGAAATGACAAAACATCAAAACTAATTACCATAGAAATTGAAGATGCCTACTTATGAATGTTCATTGTGCCTTTCTGACCTGCTTGAGTGTGTTGTCATATAAATGGTTCCCTTTTACGCTATAGCATACGTTCTACTTAACGGTCTGATATGTCATATGCCACTTAGTTTGTGAGAGGCAGTGTATCGATGTACTTAGTGTCCTAGATTAAGCATTAATTTTCTACTGAATCACAGCTATAAATTCTGAGCTACTTCTAGAGAAAGACAGTTTTTAGTAAAAACAACAACAAAAAAAGAACATAGCCTTGCTCCCACATTCTAAGTATCTGGACTACGATATTCCCAGCGGATTTTTTGATAGACTTCATATAGCCTTTTTATCAGCCATGGATTTATCAAATACCATTTTGTCCTCTCATTGTAAGGACAGACATCTGGACCCACTTGAGACATTCCTTCCTCATCCTTATTTAATATTGGAGTTCACATCAATTAGTAGGTAGCTATATCAGAGAATCCCATCCATGCGCTAAATTTGTTACATCCAAAATTCAAAGGTTCCCCTCAATCCCCTTTATATGCAGTGGATGAAACAAAAGAGAGAAATTTGTCTACTCTAGAAGAGATATTCTGAGAAACTACTGGACTCCAAGAAAATTTAACAATAATGTTTTTGGCCAGGCACGGTGGCTCACGCCTGTAATCCCAGCACTTTGGGAGGCCGAGGTGAGCGGATCATGAGGTCAAGAGATCCAGACCATCCTGGCCAACATGGTGACACCCCGTCTCTACTAAAAATACAAAAATTAGCCGGGTGTGGTGGCACGGGCCTGTGGTCCCAGCTACTTGGGAGGCTGAGGCAGAAGAATCGCTTGAACCCAGGAGGCAGAGGTTGCGGTGAGCCGAGATTGCGCCACTGCACTCCAGCCTGGTGACAGAGCAAGACTCCGTCTCAAAAAGCAAAAAACAAACAAACAAACAAAAAATAATGTTTTCACTTAAAATTTTATGGAGGTCATTTCTAATTCTCAAGTATTCATTTGTCTTATTTATCTAAGCTATTTGCTTCTCCTATCCATAGGAGCATCAAGGTAAGTGAGGTCTCTTCAGAATACATTATGAAAAAGAGCAGGACTCTTAACTAGATTTGAATGAAAGTAAAAGAAAAAGTTACCAATATTTCTTATTAAATGGATAGAAAAACAACAAGCAAACTTTTTTTCCAGAGAAGTAGTTTTATGCCAGCTATTAGAGAGTATGATAATTTTTTCAGTAATGCTATATCATCTAGACCTTCCATGAAGAGTAGTATTCTTTTCAAGTTTATGATAATACAGTTACTTTTCAAGACCAACCATTCTTTTTAATCAGCCAAAGTGATAAGATAACCCATCATTCTTGATCCTTCCACATGTTTGGAAATAGCAGTGGGGTCTGTATTTTTCTATTAAATATGGTATAGTTTTTTTTACTATATTTTCCTATTAAATATAGTATTGTCTTATTTTGATTGTATTTTCCTATTAAATATGTTATTATTTAATTTTGACAAATAATATTCTAATGGCTTTTATTTTGTCTCTAATACCTTAGGAAGAGTCAGGGAACAATTGTAGGAATCTTGCTACTTGTCCGGTGTCCCTCTTTTAACTACATATTCAGGAACCCAAGCTCTCACTACAGGATGGGCCATTGGAACACATATCACATGTCCTTTTTCAGATTCACTCTGATAGGTCACAGAATTTACTCAGATCTGCTATCTACTAATCTTAGGAAATATTTGCCCTTCCAGTTTCCAAGTGCTTAGTTACTCTGCAAATGGCCACAAGTACATTTTACAGACTATAGGTAATTGTTTATTTCAAGCTTCGATATGCTAAAATATCAAATTTTTAAACCCACTCTGCAGTGCACAGGTCAACATACTAAATGCCAAATTCTGAATTAGACCTACTTTGATAAATCTGGCCCACTTCAACTTAATATACTGTGTTATTTGATTTGACAGCCAATAAGGATGACAAGATCTTATAATTTTCTTTGATGCACAGGCTATCTTCTGTAGAAGCCTTGCATTTTTCAGTCTGGAGTCTAAGACTAGAGGCAATGAGTGGTAGTGGAAAAGTATCTTTATGAAAATAAACACCTGTTGGAAGTAAGGTTTAAGAATATTTAGAGAACTGATTCACAATTTTGGCTATAGCTACCAAAATGCTACCAAGTCTTGTCAAATATGATTTACTTTTAAACAGTGACCTATTCTAGGCATAAGAGATTTGAAATTTGCACATTTACTGGTGTTGCAATCTTTAACCTGCGGTTTGATTTGGATTCTGGTCATGGCATGGCTTTCTTATAGCTATGAGACAAGAGATTGTTTTAAGATTATCATGAAAGTTTTCTGCTTTTCCACATATGTCTATGATTGGAAATTAAAGGCCCATAGATTATCACTAGCTTTTTTCTTTTGTAAGTTCTCAAGAATAGTTAGACAGACATTCCACCCCACAGTCTGTAATCAGTATGATTGTCATACTGATTGAATGCTATCAACTGTTGATTACATAAACCTTTGTTCTCCTTTGGTACTTTAACCCAAGCCACTACCTGGGATCAACTTCAAAGGCAGGCAGTCTATAACAGTTCCACAGTGTCCTGTACTTATAAGGTCCAGTACTTGTTTTAAAGTCCAGTCATTACTTGTTACTGGCTTAAAATTCTTAATGTCTTTTAACCAAAGGGCCCAGCATCTCATTTTGCACTGAGCCCCACAAATTGTGTAGCCAGTTGGTCACGCCACCAACAAAAATATTTTGACTAAGTCTGGTGCCAATAAATGACAAATTAGGGCTGTTCTGTATTCCCCAGCAAAGGATATCACCCATATACTTGACTAATATATGACCAGCCTAGTTTCAGAATCCCATCTCAGCTTCTGCTTCCTGGAGGAACAGTTGCAACCAACTACTCTCTCAGGTTTTTCTTCTCTCAGATGGCTCAACTGACAGGATTTCAATATTTGTAGGCATGTGAGAGGTTTTAGTGAAACAATAAGGGAAATTGAGTTTTCTAGAGACTAGTTATAGTGAGAAGAGTCTTTCATCAATGAATTATAGTTGTGGAAAAACATAGCCAATACCAGAACCAAATTTCAACGAAGCCTGAATTGAAGAAGATAACCTAACCTCTTTCTCATTAGTGAAACCCACCTGGAAGCTGGCCTGCAAAGGAATCCTTGTAATACTATTCATAACAATCAGACAATTGGGTAGAGAAGATTGACAATGGATCTGGTAGGAAAGGGTGACAGAAAAACCGTGTAAAATAAAATTTTAAATTAATCTTCTCTTTTTTTTCTACCCTAAAAGTTGGAATCCTTATAACATGGAAGGACTACTTAGCATGGCAAAGCCACAATGAAAGTATAGTGAAGGAAAATATTTTATTGCCTACTCATACTTGAGTTACAATAAATATCCGCTCCTTATTTTTAGCTCACTTAGAATAAGATTAGAGCTGTAAATCAATCTGATTTTGTCCCCTAAGTCCTCTATTTTAGCATGCATAATTGAAAGCCAGTTTGAGTAAAAGGAGTACTTCCATAGAATTTATGTATGGTTCCTTTTAAATTTATTGGACTGTCATGTAATTTTTTACTGAGCAGGAAAGGGATAATGTGCTTCAGTGTATTTACTACATATCTATAATGAATTTATCCTTTTGTTGTATTCTAGTCATTATACTTTAATATTTAATTCTTTTTGGGTTGTTTTACTTTAGTATCTTTATATTTTCATAAACATATCAGTTACATAGTTGTTGAACTGTCTTAGAATTTAAGTTCCCTAAATACAATCGTTGTAAATATTCTGCTAAAAATTCTAGCACTGAAACAAAAGCAGTATAACAAATGTTTTTTACTGTAATAAAAAGGTACAGAAAATCTTAACTCAAACCTTGATAAAAATCATATAGAGACCAGTGGTGGAGATATCCTCCTTCTCTGTGTACTTCCAATATTAATCTGCTCTTATTCCTTTAAAATGTGCTCATAAAAGTGGGGGAGGGGTAGGGTAATTAAATATTTATCTATTTATAATGTGGTTAATATCAATAAAGTGTACTTACATAATTAATTTTTTGGTAGTTTAATCAAATATAGAGCTACAGAAAACAGCTGTTCAATACTTAAACAGATGGATGGGGGAGGGAAACAGAGTCTCCAGTGTTTAAAGTGCTGAACGTATATCTAAACCGATAACACTGCTACCTTTTGTGCACCAACCAAATAACTTAGCCTAAAATGCCTTCATGTGAAGGCTACATATTCTCTTCAAACTAAAGTGGCTGTTATTGTTAACAATTGAGTAATAAAATTTATATCTCAAAATGTTACAAATAAACATAGACAGTTTCATACATTTAGATTCATTACAACTGAAAACATAAAATAAAAGCAAAGCCAACTGGAAATTAAGTAGTGCAAAATAAAATCAACCTAATTTTGAAATTACCTTAAAAACAATTTATAAAGGGAAAATCCAGGCAACATACAAATTTGTAAATTATCATTATTGCCTGATTTTAAAAAGCACCTCCTAGAATTTACCAGGCTTAATAAGTAGCATGTAAGAAGCTTATGAAAGATCATCTAATTCTGTCAGACAATGAGAGCATCACAAAGATAAGGAATGCTTTTAATGAAAGTATGGTACCTAGTGTCTTCCTGTCCACTTCAAGCACTCACTAAAGAAACTATGGCAGCAAGAGTTGATGACAAGTGATCTGTATATTACAATGAAAGCATTCACCGCTCTCAATTCTATTAGAAAGAAAACAGTTATAAATGAGTGACTACTGTAGACACATGGAAGGTAGAGGTAAACAAAAAGAACTGATACACTTGATACACCAGAAATAAAAGAGACATGGTTTGAAAGACAAGATTTGTTTTGTGCCACAGTGCTCGGGATTTGATATTATTGGAGTAGCAATATAAAGGCCTTGCTCTTGTGTGCTAGAATTTATCTAAGCATCCTTAATCAGTTAATGCTTTGGTCAAGTATCTCATATGTCACGAACAAGTTTTTCTTCATGTTTTCATTACATTCATTTACTAATAACAGAATCTGTACTTTGCTAGGTATTATGCTAGGTGTAGGACTAAAACAATGAAAAAATAGTCAGAGGCTCTGCCCTCAGAGAGGTTAATTTAAGTAAAATAAATAAGTTTTTAAAGCAAATATAATACATTAAAATCAATTCCTAAATGATTGTAAATTATTTTAGCTATAAAAAGGAATATTTCAAATGTAGAGATAAACTGCAGAAGCTGACTTAGATTTTTTTCTTGCTTTAAGAATCAAGGCAGTACCTCTGGCTTCTTACTTTTAAATTGATTTAGTTCCCTCTTGAGCTAATTTATACCACTTTGCTTTTATTATTGACTTTGGCAGTTTGTTACTTATTTCAAATACTCTTGTATAATAGAATTCTTTTGAATCACCTATAGGCTAGGTTTGTACTTAATTTCAATGCATGAACTTGTGTTTTTAAATGAGTTATTCCTTCAAGCAGCAGATCGCTTTTTTTTATTCTTTAATTTTTTTTGTATTTCTGCAAGACCTCACATATTGACCTCCTTTTTGTTCTAAGACATTGTAAGCTTTTAAAAAGTGAAGCTTAAGCACACAATTAGGAGCAATGAAGTGCAAAATTGCTCACGCAAGAAATATCATCATTTTCCTTGTGCATCTGAAAATAAGGGATTTGTGCTGCCCAATTGTGAGCTAACCAGTAGGATAAGGACACACAATCATGCACAACCTATCATTACGTTTTAACAAATTCAGTAAGAGTTTGGTACCCACAATTATAAACTCATAAACACCCACTTGATGATATGCCTTGCTTCCTACTCCACGTATGCTTATTTGTTTTATGTGATGTAATTTTGAGTTTTGTCCATTTATACTGTATGTGTCACACATTTTTTTCAAGAAATATTAATATCATTTGAGAGTAGACTTTAAGGTTTTTCAAGATTCAGTTAAAGACGGAGGGCTATGAAGAAAAAAGTATTTAAGGGGCCAGTAAATCCTTTTCAGTTCCTGTTCTCATGCCATCTGTTTAAGAGTCACTGGATTTAATAGCTAAACAAGAAACAGACTAGAGCCCAGTCTAATTTCTAGTCCGTAAGACCACAATATTTTCTGTATTAAACAGCTGTATCTTCAGTTGCTCTTTATTTAAATAGACAGATACATTCTCATCTTCCATATAAAAGTCAATTGGAAATTAATTAAGGTCGACAATTTCTATATGTTTTGTTATTAGAAGCTTAATATCACAATTATGGTATATTAATGCCCACCTTTTGACCTCACCATTTTAAAAACTTTACTTTGCTCACAGCCAGCTCTGTTCCTGACAACATTGTTTTCTTTTCATGGATTTCAGATTTTTCTTTTTCTGTCACGTAACTGCAGAAGAATTATTTTCCCCAAATTTCTTACCCACTGGAGACAATTACTATTTTTGAGAAGTGATTCTACAGAATAGAAGAGGAACTGGATTTTGTATCTTTTTTCCTTTACTTGCCTATTTCACATCCTATCATTTTGGATAATTGTTTTATTTTTAAGACCTCACTTCTTTAAAAATAATTATGGGATAATTATAACTGCTCTACTTGTGAAAAAAAGTATGTATTTAATTAAATATCAAGTGGTGGGCATAAAACTCCTCTGCACATTGTAAATCAATAAACAACTATGCATTTTTATGAAGGTGATACATATTACTAGACACAGTTTGAAATGATTGCTTTGCTCCTGATAATATTCCTTTTGTTTCATTTTGTTTGCATTGCTTCATACCAGTATCATGGATTCTTTCCCTACTCCTTCAACCTAACACATTTTGCAACATTTATTTCAAATTCCACCTCTTCCATAAATCTTTCCCCAGAATTCCAATCAATCTTGACATTTCCAAATGAAATTTATTATTACATCTAGAGGTTAATTTCCTAAAATGATTTACTATTAAAATATGTTTTATTAAACATTTCAGAATATTTGAACATAGATTTTTTACTGAAAATGTTTGAAATTGAAAAACCAGTACTAAGATCTTGATTTAAGTTGTGTTTTTTCTTCCCCACATAGGCTAGACAGGCCTAGGGTGGTCTTAGGGAATGTCAGTAATTCCAGTTAATTTATAACATCTCTTTTTTTGACTCACAGAAGGGTCCTGATTTAGATGAAAGAAAAAATGTGTTCACCTTCACAATGGGTCAATTTCATGTAATGGTTACAACAGGGGTGGAAAACATCACTGTGTGATTGCTGAGAACTGGAGCGGGACTCTGCCATGATAGTACAAGTACAGTAGGTATAGGAGCAGGAAAGCAAAGTTGAGAAAAATATCTTAATGTGTACTGGTATGAGAGTATGCACTAAGAAAAGGAAATGTAAATACAACTAACAAAAGATGTAAAGGACCTCTTCAAGTACAGCTACAAAGCACTGCTCAAGGAAATAAGAGAGGAAACAAACAGATGAACAAATATTCCATGCTCATGGTTAGGAAGGATCAATATTGTGAAAATGGCCATACTTCCCAAAGTAATTTATAGATTCAATGCTATCCCCAAACTACCCTCTTCACAGAACAAACTACCAATGACCCTCTTCACAGAACTGGAAAAAACCACCTTAAACTTCATATGGAACTAAAAGAGAGCACACATAGCCAATACAAACCAAAGAAAAAAGAACAAAGCTGGAGTCATCACACTACCTGACTTCAAACTACATTACAAGGCTACAGTAATCAAAACAGCATGGTACCAAAACAGAGATATAGAACAATGGAACAAAACAGAGGCCTCGGAGGCAACACCACACATCTACAACCATCTGATCTTTGACAAACCTGACAAAAACAAGCAATGGGGAAAGGAGTCCCTGTTTAATAAATGGTGTTGGGAAAACTGGCTAGCCAT
>CAUYLG010010199.1:0-15003 GCA_963573385.1 Cacajao melanocephalus | reverse complement strand
TCTCTTGCTGATGAGGAGCTGCGATCCCCTGTAGGAGGAGAGGCATTCTGATTTCGGGTGTTCTCAGCCTTTTTGCACTGGTTTCTTCCCATTTTTGTGGATTTATCCACCTGTCGTCTTTGTAATTGCCAACTTTCAGATTATGTCTGAGTGGACATCGGCTTGTTGGTGATGAAGTTTTTTCTGTTTCTTAGTTTTCCTTTGGCGGACACCCCTTCCCCACAGAGCTAGGCCTTCCCGGGTTCAGCTGTGCTTACTGTGAAACTCTCAGTCCTTAGCCCTTCCAATTGCTGTTCTCCTTGTGGGGATGGGATCAGCCGAGCCTGACTCAAAGGGCACCCAGTCCCGTACACTCCGCACTGAGAAGTGCCGTGCCGCGCTGACTGAAAGAGTCGCGCTGGTGACCCGTGTGGCTCCTCTGCTGGGTATCTCCCAGTTTGTGGGCAACAGAAATTCGTCTGAAATTGCGGCATCCACTTGCTCTCTGCGCTTTCACTGGGAGCTACAATCCTGAGCTGCTGCTAATTGGCCATCTTGGATCTCACTCTGCCCAGTGATGAAGTTTTTTCTGTTTCTTAGTTTTCCTTTGGCAGACGCCCCTTCCCCACAGAGCTGGACCTTCCCGGGTTCGGCTGTGCTTGCTGTGAAATTCTCAATCCTCAGCGCTTCCAATTGCTGTTCTCCTTGTGGGGAAGGGACCAGCCGAGCCCGACTCAAAGGGCACCCCGTCCCATATACTCCGCACTGAGAAGCGCTGCGCTGAGGTGCCAGCAAAACAGCCACACTGGCCAAAAAAGTCGCACTGGCGACCCGTGTGGCTCCTCTGCCAGGAATCTCCCAGTCTGTGGGCAACAAAAATTTGTCTGAAAGTGCGGCGTCCACTCGCTCTCTGTGCTTTCACTGGGAGCTACAATCCTGAGCTGCTGTTAATCGGCCATCTTGGATCTCTCTCCCCAAAAAAATTTTTCCCATTCTGTTGGTTGCCGGTTCACTCTGATGATTGTTTCTTTTGTTCTATAGAAGCTCTGGAGTTTAATTAAAGCCCATTTGTTTATTTTGGCTTTTGTTGCCAATGCTTTTGGTGTTTTAGCCATGAAGTCCTTGTCTATGCCTATGTCCTGAATAGTACTGCCTAGGTTTTCTTCTAGGGTTTTTATGGTGTTAGGTCTTATGTTTAAGTCTTTAATCCATCTAGAGTTAATTTTTTTGTAAGGTGTCAGGAAGGGGTCCACTTCCTGCTTTCTGCACATGGCTAGCCAGTTTTCCCAACACCCTTTATTAAACAGGAGTCCTTTCCCCATTGCTTGTTTTTGTCACGTTTATCAATGATCAGATGATTGTAGATGTGTAGCATTGTCTCCAAGGCTTCCGTTCTGTTCCATTGGTCTATATTTCTGTTTTGGTACCAGTACCATGATGTTTTGGTTACTGTAGCCTTGTAGTATAGTTTGATGTCAGGTAGCATGATGCCTCCAGCTTTGTTCTTTCTGCTTAGGATTGTCTTGGCTATGTGGGCTCTCTTTTGGTTCCATATGAAGCTTAAGGTAGTTTTTTCCAGTTCTGTGAAGAAGGTCATTGGTAGCTTGATGGGGATAGCATTAAATCTATAAATTACTTTGGGCAGTATGGCCATTTTCACAATATTGATTCTTCCTACCATGAGCATGGAATGTTTTTCCATCTGTTTGTGTCCTCTCTTATTTCCTTGAGTAGTGGTTTGCAGTTCTCCTTGAAGAGGTCCTTTATATCCTTTGTTAGTTGTATTCCTAGGTATTTTATTCTCTTTGTAGCAATTGTGAATGGAAGTTTGCTCTTGATTTGGCTCTTTGTTAGTCTGTTATTAGTGTATAGGAATGTTTGCAATTTTTGCACATTGATTTTGTATCCTGAGACTTTGCTGAAGTTACTTATCAGTTTAAGGAGATTTTGGGCTGAAAGGATGGGTTCTTCTAAATATACAATCATGTCATCTGCCACTAGAGACAATTTGACTTCCTCCTTTCCTAATTGAATACACTTTATTTCTTTTTCTTGCCTGATTACTCTGGCTAGAACTTCCAATACTATATTGAATAGGAGTGGTGAGAAAGGGCATCCTTGTCTAGTGCCAGATTTCAAAGGGAATGCTTCCAGTTTTTGCTGATTCAATATGATACTGGCTGTGGGTTTGTCATAAATTGCTTTTATTATTTTGAGATAGGTTCCATCAATACCTAGTTTATTGAGGGTTTTTAGCATAAAGGGCTGTTCAATTTTGTCAAAGGCCTTCTCTGCATCTATTAAGATAGTCATGTGATTTTTGTCTTTGGTTCTGTTTATGTGGTGGATTATGTTTACAGACTTGTGTATGTTGAACCAGCCTTGCATACCCGGGATGAAGCCTACTTGATCGTGATGGATAAGCTTTTTGATGTGCTGTTGCAGTCAGTTTGCCAATATATTATTGAAGATTTTTGCATCGGGTTCATCATGGATATTGGCCTGAAGTTTTCTTTTTCTTGTTGAGTCTCTGCCGGGTTTTGGTATCAGGATGGTGTTGGTCTCATAAAATGATTTGGGAAGGATTCCCTCTTTTTGGATTGTTTGGAATAGTTTCAGAATGAATGGTACCAGCTCCTCTTTGTACACCTGGTAGAATTCGGCTGTGAACCCATCTGGACATGGACTTTTTTTGATTGGTAAGCTATTAATTGCTGCCTCAACTTTAGCCCTTGTTATTGGTCTATTCAAGGTTTCAACTTCTTCCTGGTTTAGGCTTGGGAGTGTGCAAGCATCCAGGAATTTATCCATTTCTTCCAGATTTACTGATTTATGTGCATAGAGTTGTTTGTAGTAATCTCTGATAGTAGTTTGTATTTCTGTGGAATCAGTGGTGATGTCCCCAAATAGACAGACTGCTAGCCAGATTAATAAAAAAGAAAAGAGAGAAGAATCAAATAGATGCAATACATTGCTCTTTTGTTTAAGAGTTGTAACATTTTCTTTTCTGTGAACTGTCTGCTTATATTCTTCACCTTCTCTGTTGTGCCATTGGCGTTTTTTACAGTTGATTTGTAGAAGGCCTTTATATGTTAAAGTTAACCTCTTTTCTGATGTATTATAACATTTGTTAACTGGAAATAACCCTACAATAATCTAGTTCAGCACTATAATGTTTCAAATTTTAAAACTGACTTAAGGCTGTTAAATGACTTATAAATGTTAGAACATAGCCCAGGATTTTTTACTTCTAATTTGGTAATTTTTGCAATGTACCACGCCAGGTCTAAAACAGAAAGAACCAATACCCTGAGATTTCAGGATTTTGCCCCTCTCAGTGTTTCCATTTATCCTTGCCAATCCACTTAGGGATTTGGCTCCCTTTCCAACTTAATGTATACTTTCTGGATTCACCAGACTTCAGCCTTCATCAAATGTCTTACACTAAAACGATTTCTTGACTTTCCCACAGTTTTTTATTCTTGAGTCAATTATTTAACCTGGACTTACTGAGCTCCTGTTAAATGAAGATTACTGCTTTGGGCATGATAAGAAGATACAAAAGAAATGGAAAATTCATTCCCTGCCTTGCTGAACAGTCCATTTGAGAAAACAAAGCAAACACCAAATTTATTTGAAATTGAGCTCATAATTACTTGCTAATGCTCAAGGTAAACAAATCAAACAAGTGATTAAATGGGCTTGTATTAATGAGAAAAGGATTCCTGCAAGTTTTTACTGAAGATTTAGAAAGAAGTAATGTATATGGATTATAACAGTATCGGTGAACACATTCAGTACTATCAAGTCCTCAGAGAACGTCACAGTCATCATCTCTTTTAATAAGAATGTTGGTTCTTTTTTCTTTTCTTCATTTTGTACATGAATAAACTGTAGAATGATAGACTAAATGACTTGTTCAGACAGCCTGGAAAGGGCCCAGGGCTTCTCTCTCCAGGACATCTGGTCTCTCCACGATGCCATGCTGCTTCAGTTTAGCAAAGAAATAGACAGAAATGGGGCCGGGGTTTGGGTGGAATGAATAGGTAGTAGAGTCAGATTTGACTTCCATTAAGAAGCCCTGTAGTAAAGTAAGAAAGCTATAATTTTAGAGTCAGACTAGATTTGAATATGTCTTGCTACTTACACATTGTGACCTTGGCAGGTTACTTATCATGTGAACCTCAATTTTTTCAAATGCAAAACAGAGTTAATATAGATATCTACTCTTTAGAGTTACCTGACATATAGTAGGTGTCCGATAAATTGTAGCTATTTTAACAAATAGTGGGCTAGAGTGAGAAAGTAGATTGCTTTTTTTTTTTTTCTTTCATGTGTTGTTGATTGACTTGGATGTTGCAAAGAGAGTGAGGGACAAAAGACACACAAACCCCAAAAAGGTTTTGAGTACTAGGGAAAAGCACCAGGATTATTTCCTCAGACTCTTAACTTCTCTTCTTCCCCACTATCCTGGCAGGAAGGTTGTTATAGGCATAAGGAAGAACTTGGAGAAAAGAGTTGAGAAACTCTTGCTCTCAAAAGGCCAGATTGCTCAGGATTCAGTCCTACCTGGTATAGCAAATGAGATGGAGTGCATACAAAGTGCACTGCAGTTGTTAAAGTAAGTTCCAGACTTGGTGAGAGACTGGGCTCGACATAGGCTTTGCCACTTTCCAGCTGTATATTCTTAAACAAATAAGCTCACGGCCTTGCTCCAGAGACACCTGCAAAGATGGGCTAGTAATTCCTACCTCATGGGATTTCCGATGATCAAATTAGATAATTCAGTGAACAAACACTTACAGGATACTCACTGTGATGGTTAATTTTATGTGTCAACTTGGAGAGTGTTTTTGGATGAGACTAATGTTTAAATCAGTGAACTCTGAGGAAGCAGATTGCCCTCCAGATGTAGGTGAGTCTCATTCAATGGCTCTCTGGGTCTCTGCCTCCTGGCCACTCTTCTGGGTCTCCAGCATATTGCAGATTTTTGATTTGCCACTCTCCACAACTGTGTGAACCAATTCCTATCACACATTTCTTTCCATATGTTCAGCCCTCCATGTCCATGGTTTCATGTCTGTGAATTCAATCAACCAAGGATCAAAAATATTTGAAAAAAAGTATGTCTTCACTGAATAATGACAGACTTTCTTGTCATTACTTTCTAAACAATACAGTATAACAATTATTTACATAGCATTTCCATTGTATTAGGTATTACAAGTCATGCCATATCTAGAAGTGATTTAAAGTATATGGAAGAATAAGTATAGGTTATACGCAAATGCTATGCCATTTTATGTGAGGGACTTGAGTAGCTGCAGATTTTCATTTCTGAAGGAGATTCTAGAACCACACCCCCATGGATACTGAGGGATGACTATATGTATATATGTACATACATACACAGTTACACAGTGGAGGCTACACTCCTATTGGATCTGTTTGGAGGTTATACTCCCACTGGTTCTGTTTCTCTGGAGAACCTTGACGAATACACTTACTATGCGTCAGATACTGTTCTAGACCCTGGGGATGCACTGAAAGAGACAGACAAGGTCTCTCAGGGAATTTTTATGGAGAGGGAGTCAAACAATAAATAAGCAAATAAGGAAATATCAAGTTATAATATGAATAAAATAAGACGAGGTACTGATAGTGAGTGGGGGGACCGTCTTTGGATTGGATGGGCCTGGATGAAGCATATTAAAGACAGAGAATTGTAATGGTTTTTAGGAACAAGCTCAGTGTGCTTAAACTTAGAGGAAGACAGTGTGCCTGGGAATGGAGTGGGTGAGAGAAAGCGTGATAGGAGATGAGGGAGGTAGTGCTGCAAGGGCTACATCAGATAGGCCTAGCATTCTCATGGCAAAGAATTTACATTGTATTCCAAGTGCAATGGGAAACCACTGAAGGATTTGGTGTCATGCTCTTTTCTCTCCTTTTCTCTCTCTGAGATAGGCAGATACTGTGTTAAGCTGTTCCTGCATTATTATAAAGAAATATCTGAGACTGGGTAATTTGTAAAGAAAAGAAGTTTAATTGGCTCATGATTCTGCAGGCTGAACAAGCATGGGGCCAGCATCTGCTCAGCTTCTGGGGCGAAGCAGGAGCTTGTATGTCATGTGGTGAAAACAAGAGGAAGAGGGAGGTACCACAAACTTTTAAACAACTAGATCTTGTGCGTACTCTATCACTATTATGAGAACAGCACCAAGCCATGAGGGATGTGCCCCACCATGATCCAGTCACCTCCCACCCAGCCCCACCTCCAATACCAAGGATTACATTTTAACATGAGATTTCGGTGGGAAGAATATCTAAATTATATCATTCCACACCTGGTCCCCCAAATCTTATGTCCTTCTCACATTGAGCCATAAAATCATGCCTTCCCAAAGGTCCCACAAAGTCTTAACTCATTTCAACATCAGCTCAAATTATTTACTTCCAAAATACAATGGGGTATAGGCCTTGGGTAAACATTCCCATTTCAAATAAAATAAATTGGTTAAAAGGAAGAGGCTGCACACTCCATCCAAATAACTAAACCATATCAGACATCGATACCTTAAATTGAAGTGAAATTTACATAACAAAATTAACCATTTTGAAGTAAACATTTTCAGTGACATTTAGTGCATTCATCATGTTGTGCAACTACCCTAGCAGGGCAGTTGATAAATCTTAAAGCTCCAAAATAATCTCCATTGACTCCATGTCCCATGTCCAGGACACTAGTGTGAGGGATGGTCTTCCAAGGCCTTGGGCAATGCCATCCCTCTGTTTCCCTTAGGCATAGCCTCCAAGGGTTGGAGTTGAGCACCTGCAGCTTCTCCAGGTACAAGCTGCAAGCTGCTGATAAATCTATAATTCTGGAGAACAGTGGCCCCCTTCCCACAGCGCCATTAGGCAATGTCTCATTAGCCATGAGACATTGTGTGGGGTCTCCAACCCCGAATTTCCCTTCCACATTGCCCTAGTTGAGGTTCTCTGTGAGGGCTCCACCCATACAGCAGGCTTCCACCTGGATAACCAGTCTTACTCATATATTCTCTGAAATCTAGGTGAAGTCTGCCAAGCCTTCTTTACTCTTGCATTCTGCGTACCTACAGGCTTAACACCACATAGAGGCCACCAAGGCTTATGGCTTATGCCCTCCACAGCAGAGGCCCAAGCTGTGCTTGGGCCCCTTTGAGGCATGGCTGAAGCTAGAGTGGCCAAGATGTGGGGAGCAGTTTCCTGAGGCTGCACAGGACAGTGGGTTCCTGGAGACATTTTTCCTCCTAGGCCTCGGGATCTGTGATGGATGGGGCTGCCTCAAAGATCTCAGAAATGTCTTCAAGGCCTTCTTCCCATTGTCTTGGCTATCAGTCCCTAACTCTTTTTTAATCATATAAATCTCTCTAACAAGTAGTCACTCCACAACCTGCTTGGATTCTTCCCCTATAAAAGCCTTTTCTTTCTTTGCTATGTGGCTAGGCTGCAAATTTTCCAAATTTTTATGCTCTATTTCTCTTTTAAATATTAGTTCCAACTTTAGGTCATTTTTTTGTTCCTTCATCTGAGTTAGGGTGTTAAAAGCAGCCACACCATGTCTTGAATGCTTTGCCGCTTAGAGATTTCTTCCACCAGATGCCCTAAATCATTACTCTTAAGTTCAAATTTCCACAGATCCCCAGGGCGTGAACACAGTACAGCTGAGTTCTTTGCTCAGCCATAACAAAGGTGACTTTTGCTCCAGTTCTCAAGTTCCTCATTTTCATCTGAGACCTTGTCAGCATGGACTTCATCATCCATATCACTATCAGCAATTTGGTCACAACCATTTAACCAGTCTCAAAGATGTTCCAAAGTTTCCCTCATCTTCCTGTCTTCTTTTGAGCCTCAACACTCTTCCAGCCTCTGCCCATTACCCAGTTCCAAAGGTGCTTCCACATTTTCAGTTATCTTTATAGCAAGACCCCACTCCTGGTACAAATTTTCTGTGTTAGGCTGTTCTTACATTGCTATAAAGAAATATCTGTGGCCAGGCATGGTGGCTCATGCTGGAAATCCCAGAACTTTGGAAGGCCAAGGCAGGTGGATTACCTGAGGTCAGGAGTTCAAGACCAGTCTGGCCAATGTGATGAAACCCCATCTCTACTAAAACTACAAAAATTAGCTGGGCACGGTGGCATATGCCCATAATCCCAGTTACTCGGGAGGCTGAGACAGGAGAATCACTTGAACCTGGGAGGTATAGGCTGCAGTGAGCAAGATTATGCCACTGCACTCCAGCCTGAGTGACGGAGAGAGACTCCATCTCAAAAAGAAAAAAAAGAGATGAAATATCTGAGACTGGTACAAGTCAAAATGAACTCTAAGTTAAAACAACCACTCAAACCAGAGACTGGGTAATGTATAAAGAAAAGAGGATTCACTGGCTTACAGTTCTGCTTTATAGGCAGCATGGTGCCAGTTTCTGCTCAGCTTATGAAGAGACTTCCGGGAGCTATAACTGATGGCAGAAGGCAAAGTGGAAACCTGTACATTACATGACAAAAATAGGAGCAAGGGGCAGGGAGGTGACGCACACTTTTAAACAATCAAATCTCACAAGTACTCACTCACTGTTGTGAGGACGGCACCAAGGCATGAGGGATCTGCCCCCATGATCCGATTACTTCCCACTAGGCCCCACTTCCAACATTGGGGATTACATTTCAACATGTAATTTAGGCTATAGGCAGGACAAATAACTAAACCTTATCAGACATAGATATCTTAAATTGAAGTGAAATTTATATAACATATAATTAACCATTTTGAAGTAAACATTTTCAGTGACATTTAGTGCATTCATCATGTGCAACTACCACTGATTTATATTTAAAAAACATCCTTCTGGTTACTATGTGAAAAAGGGATGGTGGGGTGGTGCTATGGTCTGAATGCCTATGTCCCCTCAAACTTCACATGAAAATTCTAATGCCCAAAGTGATGATATTAGCTAGGATGGAGAGCCTTTGGGAGGTGATTAGGTCAGGAACCCTAATGGATGGGATTAATGCCCTTATAAAAGAGGCTCCACAGGACTGCCTTGCTGTCTTATTTATTTATTTATTTATTTTTTAAGAGAGATGAGGTGTCATCATATTACCCAGGCTGGTCTGGACCTTCTGGGTTCAAGTGATCCTCCCCCCTCAGCATCCCAAAGTGCTGGGATTGCAGGTGTGTGCCACCATGTTCAGCTTGCCTTGTTCTTTTACCAGGTAAGAACACAGAGAGAAGATCCTCTCTGTGAACCAGGAAATGGGGCACTGTTTCTGCTGGCACCTTGATCTTGGACTTCCCAGTCTTCAGAACTGTAAGAAACAAATTTCTGCTATTTATGAGCCACCTAGAATATGGTATTTTATTATAGTAGCCTGAGTGGACTAAGACAGTGGGGGAGCCAATGAACAAAAGAAGAAACATGTTTAGGGGCCAGTACTGTGTCCAGGCAGGAAATGATGGTGGCTAGGGTATTACAGAAAAGATGAAGAGAAATGGACAGATCTATAGGGCATATTTTTAAGGAAAAGTCAACAGGGCTTTCTAACAGATTCAATGGGTGACGATGTAAGGAAAATGTGATACATATGAAAGCACTTTGTAAACTCCATACACTTGAAATGTTAGCATCATTATGAAGAACAGGGCTTCATGATTATTAAAGAGAAAGAGCTGGACTGGATGGTCTCTCAGGATCCCTCTGACTCCTGAAATCCTCTGATGCTTTAAAGATGAGTAAACTGCCTTTGGTACAAAGGGTAAGAATTATTTAAAGATTTTCCTGATCCCATGCAGTGTCCAAGTGCTTTCAGAAGACAGTCCAGGGCATTATCCAACCACACACTTGGTGAGAACAGGCAAAGCCTGCCTTCAGCCAGCAGGGCTACATCATGGCCTGGAGGCGAGCATGGGAACTGGCAGGCCTGGGCTCAGCATCCCAGACACTACACTCCTAAGAGGGAAGTGCCCTGACGCCTGGGCTCCCAGACCGCAGTGATGTCCAGTAAAAACACACTGGGTGGTGAGGCCTGGGGCCAGAGAAGGGAAAGTGCTTCCAGCAGTGCAGCCCTGTGTGGATGACTTGCTGGCAGTGAGCATGCTTTAAAGGCAATAGCACAGCCCCCAGAGTCCCTAGGGGTGGGGGCTGCGATCTTTCGCACAAGTAAGGCTCATACCAGACCCTGTCTGCATTCAGATCATGTTCGGGTGGCAAGAAAGACACTCTCCAAAATAAACTTTTTTCCCTCCCTCCTTTCTTCTGCTTTAAGGAGCTTGCCATGGATCAAAATCTATGTGGTTTATAATCTTTGCCACCTTCTCTAGAAAAAGTGACCTTTTTTCCACTTAAGACTTAGCTTTAGATAGTTAGATTTCAGCTGGGCTGGGAGCACTTTTCTTAACAGAGAGTTTTTCACTAAGCAAATAAAGAAGCTGAATTAACTCTTTGAAGTCCCTGAGTAATAATACCACTGCTATTATAAGTTGTGAAATGGTCCTTCTTCCATCCGAAAGAACAAACAGCTGTTAGATACCACCGGAACTATGGTTTTCAAAGTGTGGACCCCAGACCAACAGCACTGCCATCTCCTGGCACCTATTACAGATACAAATTCTAGGGCCGCATTCCTGACCTACTGAATGATAAACCTGAAGGCGGGGCCCAGAAATCTGTTTTTAAATGCCTCCAAAGAGGTTTTGATATGCACTCAAGTTTGAGAACCACTGTGTTAGAGAAACAGAGGAATGTGGAGCCACAGGAAGTCTGAGTAGAGGAGTTAGGTATGCACCTGATCACATGATGGGTGAAGAAAGGAAGGATCAGAGAGAGAAGGTGACTTGTCCTAAAAGACACAGAGGACAGGTAACCTTTTGGTCTCTCTGGGTTCTCCCTCTCTTCCCAAAGGAAAACTCAGATTTTTTTTTTAATTATATTTTTTTGAGGAGTTTTAGCTGTTCACTTGCCCATTAACTTTTAACAATTTACCCCATGTGTTTACATAAATCTGGGCATTTTATATTGTGGAAAGTATATGACACTAAAATGCTCAAGAGACCTGAAAGTGTGGCTTAGGTTGGGTTCTCTGAAAGCAGACTTGGTGACAGACTCACATGCAGAAGGTTTATTGGGTATGCTTCCAGAGATGCACTTACAAGTATTGGTGAGAAGAAATTGACCTTGCATATGTTGTAACTGAGGCCTTACAAGTGCTATAGGGAGCGCTGGACCTGAGACAAGCCTTCAGAATTGTCTCCTGCTAAAGCCAAGGGGCCCAACCTTTGTATCTCTGCATCAGGCAGTCATTGGCTATTGAGCCAACCCTGGGAGGGGTCTTAGTCTGGAGCCAGATAGCTCTCTGCCAAGATCATTGCCTAGGAAGGGACACAGATGTGAGCCATCAGCCTCTGGAGGCTGGTGCCTCAGCCCTGAAGTGGGGATCTGAACAGAATATGAAAGCATTCCCCACAGAAGGCATTCCAGATTTTGGGTGGTGGGGGCAGGGTCAGAAAAATTCACCTGCTGAAAGTAGAGACAAAACCCCAAGACACAATATCAAAAGAATCAGATCCTAAGAGAAGATGTGTTGCTGATAAGACTAGACTATTTATCATCTCTGCTAAATGCTCCAAAGTCTAGTAAAGAAGAGCATAGTGTGTACCAGAGCTTTCCAACAGATGTGTCAGGGCCAACTGATGAACAATGAGTCACAGATGTGTGGGGATTTTTACTTCCTGTAGATCTCAGGGTGGCAGAACAGGACCTGGGATGGCTATTCATACAAATATTGTTGCATGAGTGCATTATTTACAAAAAATTAGAAAGTACTAGCTTACAAAAGAAGTTGTCATGTACCCAATTGTGCCCTATTATACTGGAGGCCTGCTGGCATCACAGATGGTCTGCATGAATATTCAGTAAACTGGTGGGTGTCCTCAAGCACTGTGCCAGCGTGAAAGCCCTCAAATTCTGAGAACCAGTACTTTTTATTCAGAAATGTCTCCAGAGTGCAGAAGGGCAGTGAATCCAGTTACTCTAGAATGATGAAATAGCCTTAAAAACAAGAGCACTCTTGAAATTTTGCTCTGCTTTTATCTACATTAAGAATATCTCTTTTTTATATTTCAGCATCCCAAGTAAGATTATTTACCCTCAGGAGCACTCTCAGAAAAGATTGGGCACTTATGATCCTACCTGATACCCTCATTGATTAGTTCGCATTCATTTATCAATCAGGCTCTTGAGAGAATCAGCTCACCATAGCCTGCTTATATCTGAGGAACTTAGGGAATTCAGTTCCCAACCCAGCAAACCTGAGGGCCAATTCCTGGACCATGATGACCTTAGGCAATTTCCTTTCCCGGCATCATCATTTAATGAATTCCCTAAAGGAAATATCTCACACAGAAAGGACTAGCCATGAGAAGACCGCTGTTTTGCCACTGGGCACCTGAAAACTCCATTTGCCCAGATCTAACCAGGATGAAAAGGAGTTTGATGTCAGATATATGGTCAGTGAGGCTTATGCTGGCTCCCTGTGGGAATAGCTGAGTCCTTGTGGCACAAACACTTAGGTAGCATGCTCTGCAATCACTGGTCCTGGGGACAGACTAAGGGAAATGCTGAAAACATACTCAGAGGGTCAGCTGACATGGGAAAAATAACTGCCCTAAGGTTGCAGAGAACAAAGGCTACTTCCCACAGAGCCTACCAGTAAGCCAAGATCATACTACTGCACTCCAGTCTGGGTGACAGTGAGCTGAGATCATGCTACTGCACTCCAGCCTGGGTGATAGAGACTCCATCTCAGAAAAGGTTTGGAACCTGCCAGGGCAACAGGCCAGGTACTTCAAGCCTGCTCGCAAGACCATATGGGAAGACTGGATGGAGTTGGGATTTTGTTCCTCCATCCTATCTTCCCATTCTATCTCTCATCTTTTTGTAGGGAAGAAACACTAGGTCTTCCCTGTGTGGTTGTGAGCTTTGACCCAAACCCTTGAGCTACCTGGCCCCAAAGCTGCCCCAGGATTAGATCTTAGGTGGATTTCAAACTGGTTTTGTCTTCCCACTGGGATATGGGAAACATGGTGCCCTTGATTTCCTTTTTGAGGAGAAAACTCAGAGGCGGTAGTGGCCTGAATACCTAGAGCCTCTACCAGGTTCCCACTTAGTGGCAGGAGAACTCCCCTTGTTCCTAACACGCATACAACAGATTCATTCTGTAACACTAGAGGAAGGTGTACTGGCCTTCTCTCGTGTGATCCCATGGGGTTTTCTCTGACAGAGCAGCTCTGGGAAGGTCTGACAAATGTTTTACCTGCCCTGCTGGACCAAGGCCACTGAACTGAGGGCAAAAGAAGCAGAAAGGGAACAGAGCCAAATCTAATTACTGAAATTTATCCTGAGTGTGTCTCCAAGAAAGGATTCTGTTGGGACTGTTCAGCCAACTTCAGAGAGAGAGGTGTTGTCTCTATTTGGGGTCAGCCAGAGCCCACTCCCTGGTGCCTTGGAGCAGCCAACCGAACTCTGGCATTTGCTTCTCACTGTGCTTTTATACTTTGCCAATTGGCTCCACCCTAGTCCTGCTTGGAGACAGAGCAGCCACTGCCAAAGACTTTTTCTTAACCACAGTCCCCATAGCATCCAAGGGCCTCTGGCTCTTAGGTCCCACCAAATCCCTGGCCTCCCTGGGACAATGCCAGAGGAATGCTACCACTGACTTTGACACTGGTATCACCACAAGTTGTTGCTTTCAGTTAAGGTAAAACTAGCTTCTATAAGAATCTTCCAACTCTCAGTGGCATAAACAGAGTAGATTTGTTTCTTGCTCCTGTTAATCCCAATCAGGTACTCAATGGGTGGTCTCTTATGTGATACTTTGTGGACCATATGCTCAACCTCCTCCTGCCTGGGGGCTTAGCTATTTTCGTGAGTCTAGGAGTCCTTTGCCTTTTAGCTGGAAGACAAGAAGAAAGAAGGTAGAGGAGACATTCCCACTTCTTAATCACTTTTTTAAAAATTTATTTTACTTTAGGTTCTGGGGTACATGTGCAGGTCATGCAGGGTTGTTGCATAGGTGCATACTATATCCTGCATTTCTCTCCATGTTATCCCTCCCCACCCTTCCCACTCCCACTGTCCCTCCCCTAGCCCCCTCCAACTGCCCCCAGTGTGTGATGCTCCTCTCCCTGAGTCCACGTATTCTCATTGTTCAACACCCACCTAGGAGTGAGAACCTGCAGTGTTTGGTTTTCTGTTATTGTGTCAGTTTGCTGAGAATTATGGTTTCCAGATTCATCCAAGTCCCTACAAAGGACACGAACTCATCGTTTTTTATGGCTGCGTAGTATTCCATGGTGTATATGTACCACATTTTCTTTGTCCAGTCTATCATGGATGGGCATTTGTGTTGGTTCCAGGTCTTTGCTATTGTACACAGGGCTGCAGTGAACGTACATGTGCATGTGTATTTATAGTAGAACAATTTATAGTTCTTTGGGTGTATACCCAGTAATGGGATTGCTGGGTCAAATGGAATTTATATTTCTAGATCTTTGAGAAATCACCACACTGTCTTCCACAATGGCTGAACTAATTTATACTCCCACCAACTGTGTCAGTGTTCCTATTTCTCCACAACCTCTTCAGCATCTGTTGTCTCCAGATTTTTTAATGATTGCCTTTCTAACTGGCATGAGATGGTATCTCAATATGGTTTTGATTTGCATTTCTCTAATGATGAGTAATGATGAGCATTTTTTCATATGTTTGTTGGCCTCATAGATGTCTTCTTTTGAAAAGTGTCTGTTCATATCCTTTGCCCACTTTTGAATGGGGTTTTTTTTTTTTTTTTTTTTTCTTTTTTTTTTAAAGGATGCCAATGATGCTAAAATTTATGGTTTTTTTTTCTTGCACATTTGTTTTAGTTTTTTGTAGATTCTGGATATTAGCCCTTTGTCAGATGGGAAGATTGCAAAAATTTTTTCCCA
>CAUYLG010010196.1:0-31613 GCA_963573385.1 Cacajao melanocephalus | reverse complement strand
TTGAGCCCAGCAGCTCGAGACCAATCCAGGCAATAAAACAGGACCCCATCTCTACAAAAAAATTAGCCAGGCTGGACACGGCAGCTCATGCCTGTAATCCCAGCACTTTAGGTGCCCAAGGCAGGCGGATCACCTGAGGTCAGGAGTTTGAGACCAGCCTGACCAACATGGAGAAACCCTGTCTCTACTAAAAATACAAAAAAAAAAATAGCTGGATGTGGTGACACAGGCCTGTAATCTTAGCTACTTGGGAGGCTGAGGCAGGAGAATCACTTGAACTGGGAGGTGGAGGTTGCAGTGAGCCAAGATTGTGCCAATGTACTCCAGCCTAGGCAACAAGGGCAAAACTCCCATCTCAAAAAAAAAAAAAAGAAAAAAATTAGGTGTGGTGGTGCATGCCTGCAGTCCCAGCTACTTGGGAGGCTGAGGTGGGAGGACTGCTTGAGCCCAGGAGGTCAAGGCTGCAGTGAGCCTTGCACGTGATCATGCCACTGCACCCCAGCCTGGCCACAGAGCAAGAGACCCTGTCTCAAATAAAAATTATTATTTTTTGTCAAGATGGGATCTTGCTGTGTGGCCCAGGCTGGTCTTGAACTCCTGGACTAAAGTCATTCTCCTGCTGTGGACTCCCAAAGTGCTGAGATTACAGGTGTGAGCCACCATCCCCAACCAGCTGTCTTTTTTTCCTGAGACAAGAGTCTCACTCTGTTGCCCAGACTGGAGTGCAATGGCATGACTTTCGCTCACTGCAACCTCCGCCTCCCAGGTTCAAGTGCTTCTCCTACCTCAGCCTCCTGAGTAGCTGGGATTACAGGCGCACACCATTATGCCTGGCTAATTTTTGTATTTTTAGTAGAGTCAAGGTTTCACCATGTTGGTCAGGCTGGTCTGGAACTCCTGACCTCATGATCCACCTGCCTCAGCCTTCCAAAGTGCTGGGATTACAGGCATGAGCCACCGCGCCTGGCCCAGATGTCATTTCTGAATAAGAATAATCATAGGGAGACATAAAAAGAATAGAGAGAGGGCTCTCCAAATTGCTGGTCTTGACAAAGATTTGCTTCCCTTGCATTTTCCCCTTGATGCAAAATAACTGCCTTTTATTGGACTACACCCAGTTTGACTCACAGAACTTAAAGAAATTATAACCTAGATAACTAGATGAACACAGTAATCTCCATAGACTGTAGGAGATTGCAGTGGATGGCAAAGTGTTACTAAATAAAAGGAGGAAAGGTCAGATGGAAAGCTGTACACTTACATCCTTCTCCTGGATGGTACACTCCTTACAATAATAGGCATCAGAGACCCCAGGGCCTCCACAGATCACACAGCGCCCCTGGTAAGATCCATAGTTACACTCATCACATATGCGCACCAGAGTGCAGGGACGCACATAGGAGTCACAAATCACACACTTGCCATCACCTGTAAGGAAGAGAATGAAGTCATGCTCACTAACAAGTTCTTCAGTCCTCTTATATCTCCTGCCATGGGGAAATATACTAGCCTCCTGGGAAATACACTAGCCTCCTTTTGACAGTGACTTTAGGGCCCTCCTCTTGGGATCACAAAACTCGGTTTATCCAGCATCCATCTCAAGCCCCTCAACACATACAAAAGTTTATCAATTAACGTATGGAAAGAACTTAGAAAAGCCCTTGGGAGATGATAAGCCTATATAATTGCTGGCAAAATGTTGTATGTTGCGGAGGGGTCATGCTACTCTGGCGATTCTTCCTGTTGAAAGCTAGAGATAGATATAGCGGTATATGTGCAAGTGGCAGTGGGGAGATGGAGGGGCCTTTGGTTGAAGTCCAGCACCTAGATCCAGGCACATCTTCTCAAAGACCCCTTTGTGGCACTTTGGCTGGCTCCACAGAAACTGGGAGTGGGAAGGGTGGGTTGTTGGGACGGTATGTTCCACTCACATTTTTCACACAGTCTTCCGATGGCTGCAAGATCAAAGATAGTAAAAAGCACAATTAATGGTTTTGACAAAGAGGGGAAGTACATCCTAGACCTGAGGGCAGGGACATGAACAAGGACTGTAGTAAGCCCTGCGGATACCCATTTCATCATTACGAATTTCCACATGAAGCAAACTCACAGCCCAAGTATCCTTCTGAATCTCTTCCAGTCCTAAGCAAGCTAAGTTTCTCTAGACTTGGCCTAGACCCCACCCCCGACGCCTGCCTGGGGCTCCCAGCACGCGCACCCCCACCCTCTTTTCATCAGAGGCCACAATCCTGCGCGCTGCTACAACACCCCGCGCCTGAGAGGCGGGAAACGTGGAGCCTGCGAGGCAAGACCCTAAGGAAGAGATGGAAACCCCCGAGCCCCCAGATCCTAATATTACCCCTACCCAGACATCCGGGGGCAGGGCGCAGTCTCACCAACACCAGCCTGCTTGCGGCAAAAGATCAAATCAGGATGATGTTTAGCCATAGTTCCCAACGAAGCCGGCCGTCGGAAGCTTCGGGAACTTCCGTCCGACCTTTAACCCCTATGGTTCCTGCCTCCACGTCGTTGTGATTGGTCTTCTAGGCTTCCGTCAGTTTACAATCCTTGCACCAGGCCCACTTGCGCTCGCGAGAGTTTTGTCTCTGGGCGGTCAGGTCCTGGCAGGTGCGTGAAAGTCTTAAAAACTCCCAGATTTGGATGGCAGAGATAATTAAAATTTTTTATTGGATAAACATCTTTGTGCTTGGTATTTACTTCTGCAAGTGACTTTAGGCAGTTTTATTTCCTCTTTTTCCTCTTCCGCATCGGTTCATTACTTGTGAGCTCCGCCCACTGCGTTCGCAGGGTTCTGGCGCCTCTAGGGAGGTCCCGCCTTCACCGTGACGCTTCATTATTCCGGACACGCCCCTGCCCAAAGGCTTTAAAAGTGCCGTGTGGCACGTCACTTTCACGCGACCTCATCTTTGTCAGTGCACAAAATGGCGCCCTACAGCCTTCTGGTGACCCGGCTACAGGTGAGCAAGCTCAGGAACCTCTGGGTTCATGGGGGCGGGGTGCCTCCTACTGTGCCGGCGGCTGTGGGTGAGGCAGGGAGAGGCGGGCCCGACCTGGGGCCAATTTCTCCTGTACCTGTCCGGGTTGTGGGCCCAGCACCCGTGCCTGCTCCTCTGGTGCCCTAGGTCAAGGCGTCCCCCACACAGTCAGCTTTCCTGGCCCTGTCCCCGCCCCGCGAGAAGCGTGAGCCCACGCAGCGGCGGCCAGGTGAGGAGTGGAGGCACCTCTTTCTTCTTTTTGAGGAGACCATTTCCTGCTCCTGTGGAGTGTCTTTCCGTTCCTCAAGGTGAGGACAAGGTGACTAGGGGGCGCGGTCGTTGTTGAGCCTTCTAGGCCTAGTGCCTGAGGCCTCACTTCACATTTCTTAGCAACAGAGACACGACAGCATCTACACTTGCCAGGCCTGGAGTCTGGAGAAGAAACTAGGACCCTATACCACCTTTTGAGGACTCTGCGGAACATGGAATGCCTGGGGGGTCTTCTGGGCCCCTGCGTAGTATATAATAATAATAGTTTCTCACCTTTGCACAAGATTTGAAGACTTTTAGTTCTTCATAATATCATTTGATTCATATAGGAATGAGATGGTTTTTCTTATCTGATAGGTCGTAAAACTGGTAGAAAGTAGGTGAAAGTTCTGGTTCTGAGTGTCACCAAAGTGCTGTGACAGAAGCATGAGCCCTACCACCACTCAGTTCTTGTTTATGTCAACTTGCCCTCACAGAACTTTCTGAACCATGGTGCTATCATTTCTATTTGTCAGAATGCAGAACGAGTGTTTTGAGCTCATAACAAGTTGCTTGTCAAATATGGGAGGATAGGGAGACTACAGTTTGACCTTGACTTCCCTGTTAGGAGCTATCTAGAAAGCTGACTGTGACTGCCAGATGGTTTTTTCACTCCTAACTTGACAGCCCTGGAAAGGTGTTATACTCAAAGGTTCAATGTCAAATGTGTACTTTGTTAATAAAAATAAAGCAAGCAAGCCTCTGTAGACATTCTCTGTCACAGTTCACTTTGTGAATCTTTTTTGGATCAAGTGGCACAACTTTGATAATAGAATTTTACAAGTTATGCGTTGTACTCTCAGGAAGCATTGTGATACTTTATTTTTATCACATTGCTTAAATTTTACCATATGGTTTAAAGTAAAATCATTTATCTGAAAATATTGCTGATCTCAATTCTGGGCAAAGGCAAGGGATTTGTACTTAATTATCTCTTCAGATCTTTTTTTTTCTTTTTTGAGACGGAGTCTTGCTCTATAGCCCAGGCTGGAGTGCAGTGGTGCGATCTTGGGTCATTGCAATCTCCACCTCCTGGGTTCAAGTGATTTTCCTGCCTCAGCCTCCCCACTAGCTGGGATTACAGGCGCATGCCACCATGCTTGGCTAATTTTTGTATTTTTAGTAGAGATGGGGTTTTACCATGTTGAGCAGTCTGGTCACAAACTCCTGACCTCAAGTAATCAGCCCATTTTGCCTCCCAGAGTGCTGGGATCACAGGTATAAGCCACTGCACCTGGCCTCTTCATGTCTTTTGATTGTTGAGGTTAATGATGTGGAAATAGTTGTTTATTCCTGTCCCATGATTTAAGGGACTCAGTCAAGATTTTTTGATAAGATAAATGATTATAGATTTCTTGAACTTGGAAGAGAAGAATGATACCACACCATTTTTTAACTGAAAAGAGTATTGGAAAGTATGATTATTAGACTGGTGTAGAAGGAGATCTGGGCTATAGTTCATTCTCTTTCCAGAGCCTGTGACCTTGAGTAAGTTACTTCCTGAGCCCATTGTCTGTCAGTTGGGGATGATCTTCATTGAACAAATGTGTATTCAGCAGCTGGATGTTAGAAAGTGATGAGCAAGGCCAGGTGCGGTGGCTCACGCCTGTAATCCCAGCACTTTGGGAGGCCGAGGTGGGCGGATCATGAGGTCAAGAGGTTGAAGCTTCCTGGCCAATATGGTGAAACCCTGTCTCTACTAGAAATACAAAAATTAGCTCGGCATGGTGGCATGAGCCTGTAGTTCCAGCTACTCAGGAGGCTGAGGCAGGAGAATTGCTTGAACCCAGGAGGCGGAGGTTGCAGTGAGCAGAGACCATGCCACTACACTTCACCCTGGCGACAAAGCGAGACTCTGTCGTAAAAAAAATAAAGTGATGAGCAAGTAGAATGTGTTTATGACCATCACTTAAGACTAACCCCCTCTTTTACAGGTGGAGAATCTAAGACCTTAGCCTCAGTAACTTCCAGTAGCAGAGTTAGGATTAAAATCCTGATCTCCTTGTTTGTTCCTTCAGCTAAGATGAAAGAACAATATGTGCAGTTTGCACACTGCTTCCCAATAACCAGGCTGTCTCAAGTAACCAGCTAACACAGTTTCTCTGAGAAGCTTGTAAATTTACCCCTTTTGTGCTTAGATACATTTGAGAAGTGATGGTTACTACCTTAATAGTCATGTTTGCAAAACCCTATCCCTACAGTCAAATTATTTGTACTTCATTCACCATATATTTATTGAGTGCCCGCTGCTTGTTCTGGATACTGTGGTAAGTAAAGACAGTTCCTGTTCTCATGGAGCTTCCACTATATTCTAACGTACCTGACTCCAGAGGGCCTTGGAGATCTTTCTCTGCCATATACAGAATTTTTCTTTCCTTGGCTGGACCAAAGGTGAAGGTAGATAATAGAATGATGGGTGTTACTACCAGCACTAAGAGTACCTGACATTTATCTTACTGTGTACCACTGTGAGATAAGGCAGACCTATTAGCCTGATTTATAGATGAAGAAACAGGATTAGAGAGCAAACATAGTGTCATGGTTGAGAGCATGGACTCCAGTATCAGACAACCTAGATTTGAATACTGTAATAGTTCTAATACTCATGTAGCTGTCATTTTGGGTAAGTTACTCAAACTCTCTGGGCCTGTTTCATTGCCTTTGGATATGATAATAATAGTACATCTGTTTCAATCATGTGATAGTTGCAAAGTATTTAGAACCCCACCTGGTACTTAGTAAGGGTAATATGATAAATTTGCCTAGGGCCTTATCACTACTTGTTAGTAGGTATGATCTGAATCTGCACATGTCTGATTCCGAATCCTGAGGGCTTAGCAACTGGCACTATGCTGCTTCCTTTTGGCATTGAGCTCAGCCTGTTGATCAGGGCACCATAGATGATCCATAACCTGAGAATAGTGCTAAGTTGAATGTGTACTATTGTTTGACAGTATCTGCTATCAGGTAGTAAGATTAGAAACAAGAAAATAGGAGGTGAGTTTTTTTTTTTTTTTTTTTGAGACAGAGTCTGTCTCTGTTGCCCAGGCTGGAGTGTAGTGGCGTGACTTCGACTCACTGCAACCTCTGCCTCCCAGGTTCAGTTATCCTGCGTCAGTCTCCCTTGTAGCTGGGATTACATGTGCCTGCAATCACGCCCAGCTATTTTTTTTTGGTGATTTTTAGTAGAGACGGGGTTTCACCATCTTGGCCAGGCTGGTCTTGAACTCCTGACCTCATGATCCATCCGCCACAGCCTCCCAAAGGGCTGGGATTGCAGGTGTGAGCCACCGTGCCAGGCCTTTTTTCTTTTTTTTTTTATTTTAAGAGATGAGTTTTTACTGTGTTGCCCAGGCTGGTCTCAAATTCCTGGGCTCAAGCAATCCTCTCACCTTGGCTTCCCAGAGTACTGAGATTACAGGTGTGAGTCACTGCACCCAGCCAAGGAGGTGAAATTTTTGAAAAGCCATATTTACTCTCTGGTTTTTTGTCTTTATTTTTGTGCATATGACTATGAATAGTACACAAGAGGGGTTGAGCAGTTGCAAATATGTTTATTAGGTGTTGTGTTTGGTTTTGCCTTGAGATAACTGTGGTGCTGAGGTTTCATGTGAACTTGAGGGGAAGTCATGTAACCTCTTGCATATAAATTTGTGATGGCAGTTAATAACAAAGAAATCCAACATATTTGGCAGAAATTCTCAGTGCCATGTTAAAATAAAATCTTGGTTTGAATTGTGAAACAGATTATCCTGATTGTATGGTCACTATGAATACCTTCCCAGGTATCTGTTGTTGATTAGAATTGAGTGAATGAATACATTGGTAAACAAGCTTCCATCTCAGATGTGGACAAGGGAACAGAGACACTATTTTGAGGATTAGGGGAGCACACCATTGCCTTTCAAACCAACTGCTTCATGATGTTCATTGAAAACTTTGGCCGGGTGCGGTGGCTCATGCCTATAATTTCAGCACTTTGGGAGGCTGAGGTGGGTGGATCACCTGAGGTCAGGAATTCAAACCAGCCTGGCCAAAATGGTGAAACCCCATCTCTAATAAAAATACAAAATAAGCCGAGCATGGTGGCACGTGCCTGTAATTGCAGCCACTCAGGAGGCTGAGGCAGGAGAATCACTTGAACCCAGGAGGCAGATGTTGCAGTGAGCTGAGATCACGCCATTAACCTTCAGCCTGGACAACAAGAGTAAAACTCTGTCTCAAAAACAAAAAAAAAATCTTAATGCCTAGCACTGTTCTAGACACAAGGGATGCAGTAGTGAGCAAGAATAGTGGGGCTTGTAGTCCTGGGGAAAATAAATAGAAAAATAAGAATACTATAGTTACTGAGTGTTGTGGGGAAGATAAGGTAGAGAGAATAGAGGTGGGAATGTGGCATGGCTTTAACTGGGGTGTTTGGGGAAGACCTCATAGAAGAGGTGACATTTGAACTGAGACTTAAATGATACGAACGCAACTGTTTAGCATTTTTGGAGGAGACTTCAAATAGAAGGAGCATGCGCAAAGCACCTAGGTGTGAGCTGAGTGTGTTGAGGTTAAGAGCTAAGGCCAGTGTTGCTTCTGTGTCCTGAGGAGCAGAAAGTCTGAGTAAGAGGCAGGGGCTAGGGTCAGGCAGGCTTCGGGAAGGAAATCCAAGTGTAGTGAAAATCCACTGGAAGATTTTAAGCTAGGGAGTGACATGATCTGATCATTTGGGCTGCTACGTGCATGATGACCATAGAGGGTCAAAAGAAGGAGTCAGGGAGACCAGTGGGGGACTGCTGGAGTCATCCCAGGAATGGCAGAGGAGTCTGAGACTAGAGATCTGGGAGTGGAGATAAGGAGATGTATTCAAAACTGGGATATCTTTGGAAGCAGATGGGTTGGTTGAGGAATGTGAGGGATAGAGAATAAGGGTGACTCCTGGGTTTGAGGCCTTAGCAAGTGAGGGATGGGTGAGCTTGAATTCAGTGATCATGTGTTTGCACAGTACTTACAAAACTTAGCTAAGGGCAGAATCTCATTGATAAATTCTTGATTCTTTCATCAAGTCTCAAGTACTTTATTTCACAGGTGAGAAAGCCAAATGACATCAAGTATGTTACCCCAGGGACCTCATTTGAGTAGAGGATGAGCATCCTGTGTCATGTAGACTCTGTCCTAGCCGGTCTTATTGTGAAACATGGTGTGTGCCCAAGAGGGCCATCTTGTAATAAATATTTTTTTTTTAATAATTTTTTTCTTTTTCCTTTTCTTTTCTTTTTGACATAGGGTCTCATTCTGTCACCCAGGCTTTAGTGCAGTGGTATAATCACAGCTCACTGCAGCCTTGGTCTCCTGGGCTCAAGCGATCCTCCCACCTCAGCCTCCCTAGTAGCTGGGACTAGAGGCTTGTGGTACCACGCCCAACTAATTTTGTATTTTTTGTAGAGACGGGTATTGCCATGTGACTCAGGCTGGTCTTGAACTTGTGGGCTCAAGCAATCCTTTCACCTCATCCTCCCTCGTGCTGGGATTATAGGTGTGAGCCACCACACCCGGCCAATGGGAAGTATTTAAAGTGAGTGTTGAGTCTTCATTGGCTCCAGTTTTCTTTGACGTGCCTGGTTTTCCCAGGACCTGGTTTGAAAGGCAGTGATGGGCTTTGGGCCTCTCAGCATGAAGGAGGGAAGGGATTGCAGAGAGGCTTCTTACAGCCTGTAAAAAGCAGCAGATGGAGCATCAGGAGCCTTAGGGAGACTTCCTCTGCCACTGGCTTACTGTGTAGCTTTAGGCAAAGTCTCAACTCTCTGTAGTCCTGCAGTTAGTTACACATCTGCAAAATGGTATAATTAATAACTACGCTTCAGTTAAGAAGGGTTCTAAAGGCTTAATGTTTGAAAAGTTGTTTCAACTGTTTCATGTGCTATAAAGCATTGTGAGCCGGGCATGATTGCTCACACCTGTAATCTCAGTACTTTGGGAGCCTGAGGCAGGTGGACCACCTAAGGTCAGCAGTTTAAGACCGGCCTGACCCATGTGGTGAAACCCTGTCTCTACTAAAAATACAAAATTAGTTGGGTGTGGTGGTGCATGCCTATGATCCCAGCTACTTGGGAGGCTAAGGCAGGAGAATCGTTTGAACCTGGGAGGCGAAGGTTGCAGTGAGTCAAGATCGTGCCATTGCACTCCAGCCTGGGCAAATAAGAATGAAAATACAGAGTTTCACTCATGTTGCCCAGGCTGGAGTGCAATGGCGTGATCTCAGCTCACTGCAACTTCCTCCTCCCGGGTTCAAGCGAGTCTCCTGCCTCAGCCTCCTGAGTAGCTGGGATTACAGGCATGTGCCACCACGCCTGGCTAATTTTGTATTTTTATTAGAGATGGGGCTTCTCCATGTTGGTCAGGCTGGTCTCGAACTCCCGACCTCAGGCGATCCACCTGCCTCAGCCTCCCAAAGTGCTGGGATTACAGGCATGAGCCACTGTGTCCCCGCCAGTTGTGGCATTTATAAGCACTCACTGTGTCATGAGTATGTTCACAGAGCTGATCTAAGACAAGGGCCCTGCCTGTGGAAGAGCTTTGAAGGTGGTGAGAGAGAAGTTGTTTAAATAACTGTAATACATGGCACTGAAGCACGGAGTAGGTGGGGGGATTTGCTGGGTGGGGCTAAATACAGCCTCAGCCACCCGTCCTGGAACATGGATGTGGTGGTGGTATGTTGGTCCGCCCGCTGCTATGGTTTATGACAGAGGCCCATCCAGGCCTGGAGGAGCGGAGAACCGCATTAGCCACCATCTGTTGAGCAATCAGGCCTTCTGCACCAGTCATAGAACTAGGTCTTGTTTTATAAATATTGCCTCATTTGTCCTTCACAACAACCCTAAGAAGTAGGTATGAGTAGCCTGTTTCACAATGATGAAACTGAGTCCCAGAGGGGTTAAATAGCTCATCTGAGGTCACAGCTAGCACGTGAATGCAGATTTGACCGCAGAACCCAGGATTTTTACCAGTCAGCCAGACTGTTTCCCCAGAGAGAGTAGAAACTGGTCACTGTGGAGTGAGCTGGATATAGGGTACACAGTTCAGTCGGCTCTGTGCCCTTTTGGGTATATGTCTTTGTGGCTGTGATTGCCTCCTGCCCTAAATACCAGTGAGGCTGGCAGGGGAGATGCTAGAGGGGTGAGTTGCACAGAGGCAGCTTTATTCCTTGACTGAGCTTCAGCTCAGCCTCACAGGCTGCCTGTTGAGCTTGCAGAGGATGCCCGCCTCAAGTGTGTAGGTGCAGAGCTGCTGCCTGTGGGGCCAGAGCAGGGCTTGGGATTTGTATGCAGTTCACAATGTATGACTAATGTGGGCAGCAAAAGAGAATTAGTTAGATGAGCGCATCTGTCATCAGCCTATTCCTTAAAGGAACCCTCCGCTGCCTTCGGTGCCCATTTAGAGGCTTTGACTTGGAGATACATGGCTCCTTGCTCTTTTTCAGAGGCTCCAAGCCTCTGGAAAGGACTGCATCACTTTTGTTCCCTCCAGTTGCATAGCAACCAAGCTAGCTGACTGCCTTCTGGCAGGAGGGAATTGTTTAGCTTTGGTTTCTTAGGAGAGGAGCCAGGCATCACCTCCATGAGTGGGAGATTGTTAGAAGCCCTGCAGTGAAGGTGTGGGAAGATGCTTCTCATTAGGAGGGTGTGGACTAACGTGCATTCCTGTGTTGCCCACTTAGAGTTCACCTGAACTCTCTGCCAGGAAGGGCTAGGCAGTTAGTTGCTAAGAGGCATGAGACTGAAGTCATCCTTCTGTGAAATGGGCTTCCTTATGATAGTGAGTTCCTCACTGCTGGAGACAGCCTGGCTAGGTTGGGTGAGTGTGTTAGGCATTCAAATGCAGAAGGAGTGGATAGAGGAGACCTTTTCAGTTCCGTTTCAGTTCCGAGATGTGCTGTCCTGGTGCTTGGGACCTGGTCCGGGGCTCTGGTCTTTGATGGCTGGGGAGGGAGAAGTAGGGGGCATAGTGGAAAAGCAGTCGCCTGTAATCCTCTCCCCCGTACACAGGCAGGCCATGTTTTAGTAGCAGCATCTCATTCTCCCAGGAGAACTAAGTAATAGCAGCTTACATTTATTGAATGCCTGCCAGAAATACAGCTACAGAGCTCTATGCCTTTTGTATATTTTTTTTGTTACAGAATGCAGTATATTCATAAAAGCTCTCTTCTCTCCATCCCAGTCCCCCGGGGGAATTTTGTGTTTATCATTCTAGATTTTCCTTTGTATTTACAAGTCTTTCTTTCTGATCTTCACAAAATCTGTTTCCCCCGCCCACCCCGCAGATAGAGTCTTGCTCTGTCACCCAGGTTGCAGTACAGTGACTCCATCTTGGCTCACAGCAGCCTCAAACTCCTGGGCTCAAGCAGTCCTCCTGCGTCAGTCTCCTGAGTAGCTCAGACTGTAGATACATGTCACCATGCCTGGCTAATTTTTGTATTTTTTTGTACTGATGGGGGTCTCGCTTTGTTGCCTAAGCTGGTCTTGAACTCCTTGGCTCAGGAGTGGTGATGATCTACTTGACTTGGCTTCCTAAAGTGCTGGGATTACAGGCATGAGCCATTACACTCGGCCAAAATCCCTGCTCTTTTACCCTCCATGTTACAGAAGAGGAAATTAAGGCTCAGAGAGGTAAATCTTATCTGAGATCCCACAGTTAGGGAAGCTGAGATAGATTCCAAGTCAGATCCCTCCAGCCCTAGAGTAGATGCCATTTCTGTGACTGGGCACTTGTCTTGGAGTGTTTCCATGGTAGCACTCTAACTGGTGCCTGGTGACTTCTCTGTCACTTGTTAAAGCAACTGCCTCAAGAGACCCGGCCTCTCCCAGAGCCCAGCCTGTTTCGATGGCTCAGCACCCTGAGCTCTGTGGCTTGCTCTGTGTGCTGTGGCTCCCCAACAGGCAGTGCTGCATGTGCCATGCTTGACAAAGTAGACAGCAGCTTGCCTGAGAATGTCAGTCCATTTGGATTTGTAGTGTTCTCTGGATACAAGTGGTCCCAAGGGAAGACCTCCATCCTTCATAGGAAGAGGGGGCAGCATGTCTGACCGTGGTCGAGTGGGGTTGCAGCGAGTTCTGAGTGGGTATGCCTGTGACGTGCTGTGGGGCGGGCCCTTTTTCGGTCTGCCTTGGCTCCTTGAACCTGTGCTGTTGCTCACCACAGTCTCTGCCAGAGGCACTCCGCTTGAGTTTGAAAGCACAATGCAGAAGGCTGGTTTTTGCATCACGGCTCTGCCTTCATCCATTTTTCATCACTAAGTCTTTCTCGAACTTCTATGTGTCGGACATTGTCCTAGGTTCTGAATATATTGTGACCAGAATAGACCATTTTTTGTCCTCATGGAGCTTATATTTTAGTGGACTTTACTTTCCCATCTGGTCCAAGTCTCTGTCTTCTCATCTAAACATGGGACAGAGAGACCTGTAGTGGTCCAACTTGGCTCAATTGTTAGGGTGATGCAAGAGAGCTGTTGTCATCTCGCCAGCAGTGTCCTTTGTCTTGCCTAGCTGTGTGGTGCCTGGCTCCCCTGTAGGGGTCTGCTGTGGGGATGCCCCTTCTCAGCATTTGCCCACTGTTCTGTGTCGGTAGATGCAGGATCAGCAGAGTCGGTAGATGCAGGATCAGCAGAGCCTGCCTTGAAGCCCTGGAGATTTTGTGGTCCATCCAGCTAGACTCCAACAAAGGCACTCAGGGTCAGGAGTTGGGACTGAGAACCCCTGTGGAGGACTCAGCCCACCTGGCTGCTCGGCTTGAAGCAGAGGTTGGGAGACACTGTCATTGGCACAGGGAGAAAGTCACGGCCTTTGCAAGTTCTCAGCCGTTTGACCTTAGGCAGGCCCCTTCCTGTCTCTGAGCCTCTGCAGCTTCAGGCAGTTCGGGAGGCAGAGCTTTTGTACAGCAAGGTTCACAAGAGTCACTGGTGCAGAGCTGTGTGGCAGCTGATATTTACTCCAAAACATATCTGTGGGCATCTGGCTACTGGTCACCCTGATGGGAGACTCCCACTTAGGTGTAAAATTCAGAAGTTGTTCTGTGGCCGAGGAAGTGCTATAGGGATGCTTAGGATGGAGAAGATACAATTGTGGTTTTCAGTGATTTGAAGGGCTGACTGTGGGAGATTGACTAGCCTCATTTGATCTGGTTCCAAAGGATAGGACTAGGAAGTTAGGCCTATCATGTGTCAGGCACTAGTCTAGATTCTCTCCTTTCATCCTCACTGTAGCCTGTGAAGGCGTTATTCCCATTTTTACAGATGGGAAAAATTGATGTTTAGAGGGGTTAAATAAAACCACAGAAGGTTATACAGCTTGTAAGGGGTAGAGCTGGGATTTGAGCCCAGATCTCCAAAGCTGGAATGACGTAATGAGGGCACATTTCCATTTGATTTAAGAAGCATTAGTTTAAAATCTTAGAACTGACCAGTAGTGGAATAGGCTTTCTGGAAGAGAGTGAGCTTCCTGACCTAGTCACATTGAACCAGAGGGCTTATGGGAGTTGCTGAGGGGAGATTTTCTGCCTCAAGGCCACTTGAGTCCTGCCCTTAGCCCCTTTGTTCCCCAGAAAGTAGGGGAAAATGGAGGGCGAGGGGGCAGTGAAAGTATTTCTTCTAGATGAGGGCCTGTAATTTACCGGTATTTAACAAGGCCTGAGACATAGGGTCCAAGTATGGGAAAAAGTTTTCCCATTTCCTAGTTTTGGGAAAACTGTGTTGGATGGCCTTATGGGTGATCTCAGGAATGTCCCTGTGGCCCTGAGGTTGAACTGAGCATTGAGTGTCTTCTACTTTTGGAATCAGGAAATAAAAACAGAACTCGGCAAAGTTATTTTAAAAAAATATGGCTGGGCTGGGTGCAATGGCTCATGCCTGTAATCCCAGCACTTTGGGAGGCAGAGGGTGTTGGGTCATTTGAGGTTAAGAGTTCGAGACCACCCTGGCCAACATGGCAAAATTCTACTAAAAATACAAAAATTAGCTGGGCATGGTGGCATGTCCCTGTAATCTCAGCTACTAAGGAGGCTGAGGCAGGAGAATCACTTCAACCTGGGAGGCGGAGGTTGCAGTGAGCTGAGATCACACCACTGCACTCCAGTATAGGTGACAGAGCGAGACTCTTATCTCGAAAAAAAAAAAAAAATGCTGGGCATGGAGGCTCATGCCTGTAATCCCAACACTTTGGGAGGCTGAGACGGGTGGATCACATGAGGTTGGGAGTTCAAGACCAGCCTGACCAACATGGAGAAACCCTATCTCTACCAAAAATAAAAAAATTAGCTGGGCATGGTGGTGCATGCCTTTAATCCCAGCTACTCGGGAGGCTGAGGCAGGAGAATCACTTCAACCTGAGAGGCAGAGGTTGCAGTGAGCTAAAATCCTGTTATTCCATGCCAGCCTGGGCAAGAAGAGTGACACTCCATCTAAAAAAAAATTAATAAATAAAAATAAAAAGCAAAAACGAAAAATATGACCAAAGCATCATCCTTCCTTAAATACTGGGCTGGACATGGTGGTTTACGCCTCTAATCCCAGCACTTTCGGAGGCTGAGGTGGGAGTATGGCTGATACTTGAGGATGCGTCCTCTCAAAACCAGAGTAACCCAAGAAAAAGCCATTGGATTCAGGAAACCAGATCCAACTAAGGAGAAGGACAGGATATTGTAGGGATACTAACAGATGTGAGTTCCAGAGAGGTATTAGACCTTATGGGGAAGGAGACAGAGGCTCCAGGAGATGACAGGGCTTGTGCATCTCCTAATGCATTCATAATATTGAGTGTTGTAGCCAATAGAGAATTTGAGACTGAATTTGTGATAAGCACACCAAGCGTTGAAGTTTGTTGTCTTTGGGGCAGGGAAATGGGAGGTTGGGACTTGATTCCTGGTTTCCTTTATAATGATAGTTTTTAAATTTTAATAATGCATAAAGATGTTACTTTGATCAAAATAAAAAATTATATTAAAAACAAAACTATTGGCTGGATGCGGTGGCTCACGCCTGTAATCCTAGCACTTTGGGAGGCTGAGGCAGGTGGATCACGAGATCAGGAGTTCGAGACCAGCCTGGCCAACATGGTGAAATCCCATCTCTACTAAAAATACAAAAAATAGCCAGGCGTGGTAGAAGGCGCCTGTAATCCCAGCCCCTCGGGAGGCTGAGGCAGGAGAATTGCTTGAACCCAGGAGGCGGAGGTTGCAGTGAGCTGACATCTTGCCACTGCACTCCAACCTGGGTGACAGAGCAAGACTCCACCTTGGAAAACAAAAAATATCAAATATTACTAATAAGGGTTAGTATTATCATGGTTGTATTTGCTCAGAAACTTCAGCCCTGATACCTGCATTGTGGATACAGAGGATTCCATGGTAGCAGGGATTGTGGGGAGGGAGAGATGCAGCATAGACTAGTGTTTGCTGCCTCCCTTGGAGTCACTGAGTATTAGGCACCCACAGGATACTCTGCACCAGGCCAGGGAGTCTGGTGGAAGGGGTGGTGGTGGTAGAGGTCGTTGGCTGGGCTTCAGGGAGTCTGTAAAATTGTGTGTTTTATGTCTTTTCTATATTTTCTCCATGAAATATATCTTGCTTTATATAATGGAGGAAAAATCCTGGTAATTTTTTTTTTTTAAATAGAGACTAGGTCTCACTATGTTGCCCAGGCTGGTCTTGAACTCCTGCCTCAGCCTCTCAAAGTGCTGGGATTACGTTTAGTATTTTACATATTGCATAATTACATACTTGCTATTCTTTGGGAATCCATTCATGTTATTTCATGCCTCACAGTAACTCAGAATAACATACATGTTATTTTATTCCTCACATAATACTGCAGATACTAATCTTTTTTTCCAAATGAGGAAATTGGGGTGAACATGCTTGTCACATAGGTAGAAAGTGACAAGCTGGGCTTTGGAACGAGAGTTAAGTTATCTTTACTGTGCCATATTGCCCCTGGTAAACCCCAGGTCATAGTTCAGGCTTTTAGGATGGCGAGCCATACCCTCCCCTGCCTGGATGGGTTTCTAACCTGACCTTCCACCATTTCCTGCTTTGACTATTTTTTTGAGACAGTTTCCCTCTTGTTGCCCAGGGTGGAGTGCAACGGCGCGATCTTGACTCACCGCAACCTCTGCCTCCTGGGTTCAAGCAGTTCTCCTGCCTCGGCCTCCTGAGTAGCTGGGATTACAGGCATGTGCCACCAGGCCTGGCTATTTAAAAAAAATTTTTTTTTGAGACAAAGTCTCATTCTGTTGCCCAGGCTGGAGTGCAGTGGCACGATCTTGGCTCACTGCAACCTCCGCCTCCCAAGTTGAAGCAGATTCTCCTGCCTCAGTCCCCCATAATAGCTGGGATTATAGGCACACGCCACCATGCCCAGGTATTTTTTCTGTTATTAGTAGAGATGGGGTTTCTCCATGTTGGTCAGGCCGTTACTGAACTCCCGACCTCAGGTGATCCGCCCGCCTCAGCCTCCAAAGTCTTGGGATTACAGGTGTAAACCACCACTCCTGGCCTCCTGCTTTGTCTTTTGCATCCCAGCATTGTGAGTGATTGGCAGCTTCTGCACACTTCACTTGGTGAGTCTCTGTCTTTGTGCATACTGTGTGTTCTCTTCACCTGCCCTGCAAATGCCTGGTTGCCCTCTGCCATCAGGTGCTGCCCTCTCTGTGAAGCCTTTTGGAGACATCCCAGGCAGAGCTCCTCATTCCCTGTGCTCCTCATTCCCTGTGCTCCATTCCTGCCCTTCATGTGTGTGTCCTTCTTTCAAAGGTTACAGTGATATTTTGCATTTACTTCCTGATCTTGGCCAGACTGAGGTGTATTAGTGTAGGGACCATCTCATTCCTCTTGGTATCTGAGTCCTTTTGCTTAGCACATAATAGAGGGCAAATGTGCTGCTAGGAAAGAGGTTAGACGATAAGTAACCATCAGCCTCTTCTAATAGCTTCGCCCGTCTCAGATGCATTCTCTAGAGAGCAACCACGGTGATATTTATTTATTTATTTTGATTTTTTTTATGAGATAGGTTCTCACTTTGTTGCCCAGGCTGATCTCAAACTCCTGGCCTCAAGTGATCCTCTTGCCTCTGCGTCCCAAAGTCCTGTGGTGATTTTTATTATTTATTTATTTATTTGTTTGTTTGTTTGTTTTTTGAGATGGAGTTTCCCTCTTGTTGCCCAGGCTGGAGTGCAATGGTGCAATCTCAGCTCACTGCAACCTCTGCCTCCCGAGTTCAAGTGATTCTGCTGCCTCAGCCTCCTGAGTAGCTGAGATTACAGGCAGGTGCCACCACGCCCAGCTAATTTCGTATTTTTAGTAGAGACAGGCTTTCACCACATTGGTCATGGCTGGTCTCAAACTTTTGACCTCAGGTGATCCACCCACCTTGGCCTCCCAAAGTGCTGGGATTACAGGCGTGAGCCACCACACCCAGCAGATTTTGATTTAAGTGCAAATGTGATCCTCTCATGATCCTGATTAAACCTTCAGTGGCTTCCCATTGCTTTTAGGATCAAGTTAAACATATAACATGTCCTACTGTCGAGCTCCTATGCACTTACAAGAGAGGGCCAAGACCTGACTATACGAGATACAATGAGCCACTTTCACTGTCAGACTGTGTTACTTATATAGACAGCGAAAGGGAGAATAAGCCGCAAGGACCAGCTCCCTGGCCCTCTTCTGGAATACCAAAAAGGATGACACTGAAACAAAAGCTGATGACTGCACCACAAGGTATGGAGTGTCCTGTTGCCGAGAGCCACGTCCAGACTGCAGCCAAGAGGTTTCCCTTGCACAGCTCTAGTGTGAGGGGCAGGGGCAGAAAGCACCTCACCCTATCAGAACCTGGAGGCAGGAGAAACTGTCTCCTGACAGCCTTCCTGGGGAGATAGGAAGGCAGGTGGGAGGTGGACTCAGAGCAGCTCCTTAGAGGCCTCCTGTCCTTTCAGGCTCCAGGGGGGATCAAGGTATTCTGCTAAGACTTAGATACGCTGTGGCTCAAAGTTGTTAGGGCACCATTGTGTAGCTTTTCTACACCTTCAGTGTTCCTCGTGATACCTGGTTCCTTTTTGTCTCTTCAGTCTTACTTTCTGCCATTTCTTCTGCACTTTGCTATAGTCAAGCTGGTTTTCTTTTCTTTTCTTTTTTTTTTTTTTTTGAGACAGTCTCAATGTGTTGCCCAGGTTGGAGTGCAGCGGCGCGATCTCGGCTCACTGCAGCCTCCGCCTCCCGGGTTCCAGGGATTCTCCTGCCTCAGCCTCCTGGGTAGCTGGGATTACAGGCATGCACCACCATGCCCAGCTAATTTTTGTACTTTTAATAGAGACGGGGTTTTACCATGTTGGCCAGGCTCGTCTCAAACTCCTGTCCTTAGGTGATCCACCCACCTCAGCCTCCCAAAGTACTAGGATTATAGGCGTAAGCCACTGTGCCTGGCTGGTTTTCTTTTCTTTCAATTGCAAATGCTTTCTTGCCATAAGAACCTTGCACATGCTGTTCTCTCTGTGCCCAATTCCCTGGACTCCTTCCCCTAAAGCCCATTTGTTTAGTCTCAGATCAAACATAGCTTTCTTGGAGAAGCCCTTTCCCAATTCTAGATTAGGCTGGCCAGCTTGATGCGGTTACAGCAGCTTAACTTCTCTCACATAGTCACTCGCACAGTTCCTTGAGTGATTACTTGACATGTTTTCTCACCTAAAATTCAGGCACCACAACACATAGTCTGGGACTGGAGAAATATTTAATGAATCAGGAACATGTTAGTTTAAATTGGGGAGGTAGTATGACGGGGGAAGCATTGACTTGCAGATTGGAGGGCTTGAATTCTGCCTCTAACTACGCTGTTAACTAGGTATGTGACCTTAGCATTCATATCCTCATCTGTCAAATGAAGAAAAAATTCTTGATGATCTGAGGTCATCTTGGGTTGTGATAATCTATACTTCTAGACGAATCATCTAATTAACAGAGCTATAGAGGGCTGCTTATCTAAGGTGAGAATCTACCTGCCTGTTTGGCCTCTCTACTTGGGTATCAGATAGTCCAATATCCAGAACCAAACTCCTGATCTCACCCTGCATGCCTGCTCTTCCTGTTGCCTTCCCCATTTCAGTTTATAGCAACTCATTCTTCCAGCTACTTAGGTCCAAAACCTAAGCGATATTCTTGACTTCTTCTCTCACACCCCTTGGCCAACTTATCAGCAAATCATACTGTTATTACCTTCAAAATATATCCAGACTCCAGCCCCTTCTCACCACCTCCACCAGTTCTTCTGTGATCTTAGTCTCCAGCATCTTTCACTGGGCTGTTGTGTTGGCCTCTTACCTGGTCTCTCTGCTTCCCTCTATTCTATTGAGAGCAGCCCCAGGTCCTCGTAAGAAGTGAAGTCAGGTTACGTAATTCCTCTTCAGCATTCTCCATCCCACTCGTAGTCGGCAGAATCTTAACTGTATTCTACAAAGTCCTATAAAGTCTGATTCCCTGCTCCCTCTTGATCACCCTCTTACTGTTTTCCCTGTTTGTCTGCTCTAGCCACAGTGGCTTCCTTGCTTAAAACACATAGAACATAAAGTTTACTATCTTACCCATTTGTGAGTGCACAGTTAATGGCATTAAGTACATTCACATTGTTAATGCAGCCATCACCACTGTCCATCTCCAGAACTTTTTCATCTTGAAAAGGTGAAACTACCCATTCTACGCTAACTCCCCATTCTCTCCACCCAGCCCCTGGCAATCACCATTCTGCTTTCTGTCTCTATGATTTTACCTACTGAGTATCTCATGTAAGTGGAATCATACACTGTTTGTTTTTTGTTGTGTATGTGTGTGTGTGTGTGTGTGTGTGTTTTTTTTTTTTTTTGAGACGGAGTCTTGCTCTGTCACCCAGGCTAGAGTGCAGTGGCACGGTCTTGGCTCACTGCAACCTATACTTCCTGGGTTCAGGCAATCAAGTGTTTCTCCTGCCTCAGCTTCCTGAGTAGCTGGGATTATAAGCACATGTCACCATGCCCAGCTAATTTTTGTATTTTCAGTAGAGATGGGGTTTCACCATGTTGGCCAAGTTGGTCTTGAACTCATGGCCTCAGGTGATCTGCCCGCCTTGGCCTCCCAAAGTGCTGGGATTACATGCGTGAGCCACCGCACCCAGCGTTTTGCTTTTGAGATGGAGTCTCACTCTGTTGCCGAGGCTGGAGTGCAGTGGCACAATCTCAGCTCACTGCAACCTCTGCTTCCTGAGTTCAAGTGATTCTCATCCCTCAGCCTCCTGAGTAGCTGTGATTACAGGCATGTGCCAGCATGCCCAACTAATTTTTGTATTTTTAGTAGAGATAGGGTTTCACCATGTTTGCTAGGCTGGTCTCGAGCTCCTGGCCTCAAGTGATCTGCCTGCTTTGGCCTCCCAAAGTGCTGGGATTACAGGCGTGAGCCATTGCACCCAGCCTGTTTTGTTTTTGTAGAGACAGAGTCTCGGCTGGATCAAAATATCAAACATATTTTGTGTGTATGCATAACAGTCAAAATTTGGAAGCACTCACTCTAAGGTTCCTTTTGGCTGAGAACATCCTGTGGTCAGTATTTGGATTTTTCTAGGGCCTTCTCTGAGGTGGCCTGATGAGGATTTAATGGGCTTTGAATGACTTCATACTTCCCTGAAGCCTCTCCATAAATGCCCATTGTAATTTGGAGCAAGTTGCTCCTTCTCTCTGTCAGGCTTTTGCATCTCTAGCCAGTATTTTTAAGCATGAACTCACACTTGATCCAGTTTGAGCCTGGATAAAATCTTGGCCTCTTTTGCACTTTGATTGCTCATATTTCTGTGGCTTCACTGAATCTTGCACTTAATGTATAAAATAGCAACTATAACACTACAACACTTTTTGTTTTGGTGTCTTTCTTATCCTAGCAGATGGTAATCTTGAGCATAGAGACCCCATGGTGGTGTTCCCAGTGTCCAGTGCGGTACAACTAAGCATCCCTCAGGTGCGCTGTAGCAGACACGACATGGGCGTGCCAAGATAATGAGCCCTGGCCCCCCCAACCGTAGCAGGGTGACGTGCTGAGCCTGCCCATTGCCTCCCAGCAGCAGGCTAATCTGCTTCCTGCTCTGTGGTGTCCAGATGTATTATTTTGTTCATGTGCCTTAACTTGGAAAAGCTTGGAAGCCTCGTGGTAACAGCGTTTAGCCCTTAGGAAGTATTCATTGTTAAATGAATTCTTCATTAAGTGACGTAGACTAGAGGGATCATCATTCTCCCTGTTTTATAGAAGAAAGAGTAAGCTGGATGACCAGCCAGGGGCCTATTCGCAATTGAGTGCTGTTCTGAGTCTCATGTGCATCCTGGGGCACCACACTGGGTTGCATTTCACATGTGCACACGTGTAGCTTGTTGCTTACTCGCGTGTACGTGAAGGTGAAGGCTCTGGCTAAGCCAGAAGGGCCTGGGTTGTGGGAGGTTCTTCCTTGATACACATAAATCCATTCTGACATTGGTGCATTTTCCTCCAGGCCTTTGGGGATTAAAGGGGTTTATTGGAGAGTCTGCTTGCTGGGAAGGAATATTTATAGACTGTGAGCTGGAAGGAACTTTGGAGAACATCAGGTCCAGTGGTTACCAGACATGGCTATCTCAGAGTAACCTGGTAATCTTTTACGGATGCTTAGGCCCAACTGCAGTTGATCTGGTTCAGAACTCTGGGGAGTGATAGGTCCTAGAAGCTGAGTTTTTGTAAAACCTCCCAGGTAATTGTGATGCAGATGGAATAATCCAGTTCTCCTTCCTCCCCCTTTTTTTTGAGATAAGGTCTTGCTCTGTGGCCCAGGTGGGAGTGCAGTGGTATACACCATCACAGCCCATTGCAGCCTTGACCTTCTAGGCTAAAGCTATCCTCCCACTTCAGCCTCTCAAGCTGGGACTACAGGCATGTGCCAGCATGCTCAGCCAATTTTGTTTATTTTTTGCGGAGACAGGGTCTCACTGTGTTGTCTGGGCTGGTCTCAAACTCCTGGGCTCAAGCCATCCTTCTGCCTCAGCCTCCCAAAGTGCTGGGATTACAGGTGTGAGCCCTGCGCTGGCCAAATTAATAATAATACTCTTTTTTTTTTTTTTGGAGATGGAGTCTCGCTCTGTCACCCAGCCTAGAGTGCAGTGGTGCAATCTTGGCTTACTGAAACCTCTGCCTCCCAAGAGTTCAAGCAGTTTTCCTGCCTCAGTTTCCTTAGTAGCTGGAACTACAGGTGCACACCACCACGCCTGGCTAATTTTTGTATTTTTAGTAGAGACGGGGTTTAACCATATTGGCCAGGATGGTCTCAATCTCCTGACTTTGTGTTCCACCCTCCTCAGCCTCCCAAAGTGCTGGGATTACAGGCGTGAGCCACCGCACCCAGCCTAGTAATATTCATAATAGTAATACCCAGACCACATTCTTAATTTCTTCCAAAATGTCTTTGACAGCTCTTTTTCCAAATCAAGATCTAATAAAAAAACATTATACACTGCATTGGTTTTTCCATTTCTCTCTCTCTTAATCTACAGCAGCACCCCCACTTCCTGCCCTAGCCCTTTATTCTCCATGACATTGACTCTTTGAAGAGACCAGGCCAGTTTTCTTATAGAATGTTCACTTTCTGGGTTTGATTGATTGTTCTTTTTCCCCCCTGCATTTCACTTACTCTGGAGGTAAGTTTCCAAAGCTTGCTTAGATTCAGTTTAAACATTCTGGGCAAGAATTCTTCATAGGTGAGGCTGTGTCACCAGGAGGTACCGGTGTTGGGTGGTCCTGCTGTTGGTGGTGCCACGTTTGATCTCTGAGTTAAAGTGGTGGTAACCAGATCCTGCTATTATAAAGGTACATTTTTTTCCCTTTTCCTTCAGAATGATAACTTCCTGTAAGTACACTTGCTGAAACAAAGGGTTTGCACATTTCAAAAAACCAAAACCCTTTTGATTATTGTCAAATTGCTACTAAACAATTATGCTACTCTACACTTTAGGGAGTGTGCTTTTCTGCACCTATTTGCCTGGTTTATTTTTTCTTTTTCTGATTACGGAAGAAACATATATCATATAACATTTAAAAGTTACAGGCCAGGCACGGTGGCTAATGCCTGTAATCCTAACACTTTGGGAGGCGGAGGCGAGCAGATCACCTGAGGTCAGGAGTTCGGGCCCAGCCTGGCCAACATTGTGAAACCCTGTCTCTACCAAAAATACAAAAATTGGCCGGGCACGGTGGCTCTTGCCTGTAATCCCAGCACTTTAGGAGGCCAAGGTGGGTGAATCATGAGGTGAAGAGATCGAGACCATCCTTGTCAACCCCATCTCTACTAAAAATACAAAAAAAAATTAGCTGGTTGTGGTGGCGTGCACCTGTAGTCCCAGCTATTTGGGAGGCTGAGGCAGGAGAATTGCATGAACCTGGGAAGTGGAGGCTGCAGTGAGCCAAGATCGTTCAGCTGCACTCCAGCCTAGGCGACAGAGTGAGACTCTGTCTCAGGAAAAAAAAAAAAAAAGGCTACTGAAGTGGCCATGTGATCCTAGGACTTTGGGAGGCTGAGGCTGGCAGATAACTTGAGTCCAGTGGATCACTTGAGGCTAGGAGTTTGAGACCAGCCTGGCTAACATGGTGAAACCCTCATCTCTACTAAAATTACAAAAATTAGCCGGGAGTAGTGGCACACACCTGTAATCCTAGCTACTCAGGAGGCTGAGGCAGGAGAATCACTTGAACCTGGAAGGCAGAGGTTGCAGTGTGCTAAAATCACGCCATTGCTCTCTTTGGGCGACAGCGAGACTCCGTCTAAAAAAAATTAGCTGGCACAGTGGCTCACACCTATAATCCCGGCACTTTAGGAGGCTGAGGCAGGCAGATCACCTGAAGTCAGGAGTTCAAGATCAGCCTGTCCAACATGGAACATGGTGTAACTCCGTCTCTACTGAAAAAAATTAGCGGGGCGTGGTGGCAGCTGCCTGTGGTCCCAGCTACTCAGGAAGCTGAGGCACAAGTAATTACTTGAACCTGGGAGGCAGAGGATGCAGTGAGCTGAGATCGCACCACCACACTCCAGCCTGGGCGACAGAATGAGACTCTGTCTCAGAAAAAAGAAAGAAATGGGCTCATGTTCTAATACTGTTTTGTTACTTATTTTCTTTTGATCTGTCATGGAGGTTTTCCTGCTAGTAAAGGGTGACTTGTCTTACTCTTTAACAAAAAGCTGTGGTCAAATCTAACATAAAATTTGACATTTAAACCACTTTCAGTGTTGAATTCACTAGTATTAATTATGTTTATAATGTTGTGCAACCATCACCATTATCTTGTTTTTAAATAGCTGTTGAGTGGCATTCCATGGTGCATGAGCCAGAATTTATTCAGTCAGTACCCTGTGTATGGACAATTGGGTTGTTCTCTTAAAAACAGTGCTGCAGACAGTGTCTTTGCCTGTCTCTCTGCTCTTTCATGTATTTTAATTAGTTTCCTGGAAGAAAGAAAGCTATTCAAAGAGTGCATACACTTTGCATTTTAATATGTGTTGCCTAATTGTCTTTCAAAAATGTTGATCCTCTTTACAGTCTTACTAAAAGCATCTAAGACTGATAAAGTATTGATTTGCTTTGGTAACTGCTCTCTCAAGGCTATCCGAACCTGCTCTGTATTATTTAACCCTCCTTAGTAAGGAAGAGCTGGTTGGGAAAGTAGAAGCAACATCCCTTTGTTTAACTAATTGGTATTTATGTAACACCTCCTGTGTATCAGGCTTGCTGTTCAGGCTGGGGGAATTTAGTTATGAATAAACAGACACAATCTCTCCCTAGTGGAGCTCACAGACTAAAATGGAGATAGACATCATCTCATAAATGAAGTCAGGAAGAGGCAAAAGGCATATATAATAGGAGACTGATAGGGCTGGGGATTCAGGGAAGGATTCCCTGAGAAAGTAAAATCTATTTGGAGTTTGAAGGATCAATTGTATATTCCCTAGGCAAAGGGCAGACTGGGAATGGTGGTGGGCAGAGACCATTCCAAACAGAAGAACTGCATCTGTAAAGCCCTGTGGCAGGTCCCTTTAGAATCTGTTCTGGCCGAGGAAGTTCATTATGTTCAGTGCCCTTGAAGAAGGCTGGTTCTGAATTTCCCAGATAACAGATACATGAGATCCCACTGCCAGGAATCCGTGAGCAGAAGGGGTTTGAGAGGGATGGCAGGCTTTCCAAGGCAAATTCTAACAAATTACAAATAATCTGGAGAGGAGAGAGAGAGCCACCTAAATAAATCAGTTTAGAGTTTAAGAATGACTTGTCCAAAGTTGGAAGGGGGTCAGGTAACCAAGGAGGAACAGTACAGAGCAGCTGGAATACATCAGAGGGGGTTAGGAATGCCAAAGGACTGTATGAGCTAAGGCTTCTGGAAAATGCTAATCAGCCACAGGGGCCTTAAACTGTCTGCAGTAAGAAAAATACGAAGAGGCATGCTGCTTCTGGCAATATCCGGAGAAGGAACACAATGTCACCACTTCTAGTTTTACGTTCATTTCCTTGTAACACTATAACACACATGGAACGCTTCTGTTATGAACAGGCCATGTGCCAAGGATTTTATGTAGATGATTTCATTTTATATCAATGCTATGAAGTTTATCTTCATTGTCTTTATGGCAAAACTAAGACTTGGGGAGCTCAGGTAACTTCCCCAGGGTCACAGCAGTTAAGTATTAGAGCTGGGTTGGGCAATCTGACTGTTTGAACTATCATACTGCGCCGGGAAAGGATGGGCTATATGAGATAAGAGGGCCTGGCCAAGATTCTAGAGGTAGCAGAATCCAAAGAAGTGGTCTGTCACAGAGACCTGAGCTGGCATCCTGGAGTCACTATATACCAGCTATCAAATTGTGACTTAATTCCCGGATCTCTAGTTTCCACATCTATAAGATGGGAATAACAGTTACCTGCACTGTTATACTGGGAATTCAAAATAGGCACAGAAAGTGCTTGGCATAAAGCAGGTGCTTTATAAGTGATTGTTTTTATTTTTATTCTGAGTAGGGTAAAGACCCAAAGCTAATCTTTTTTTTTTTTTTTAAACATATGAGATATGTGGTCCATGAATGAATGACACATGGTGTCTTAGTTCACTTTGTGTTGCTACAACAAAATACCACATATTAGGTAATGTATTAAAAGAATTTAGGCCAAGCAAGGTGGCTCATGCCTGTAATCCCTGCACTTTGAGGGGTAGAGGTGGGCGGATCACCTGAGGTCAGGAGTTTGAGACCAGCCTGGCCAACATGATGAAACCCCATCTCTACTAAAAATACAAAAAATTAGGCCGGGTGCAGTGGCTCACACATGTAATCCCAGCACTTTGGGAGGCTGAGGTGGGCAGTTCACCTGAGGTTGGGAGTTCCCAGCCTGACCAAAATGGTGAAACCCTATCTCTACTAAAAATACAAAATTAGCTGGGTGTGGTGGTACATACCTGTAATCCCAGCTACTTGGGAGGCTGAGGCAGGACAATCGCTTGAACCTAGGAGGCGGAGGTTGCAGTGAGCCAGGATCATGCCATTTCACTCCAGCCTGGGCAACAAGAGCAAAACTCCATCTCAAAGGAAAAAAATTAGCCGAACATGGTGTTGGGGTCCTGTAATCCCAGCTACTCAGAAGGCTGAGATGGAAGAACTGCTTGAACCAGGGAGGCAGAGATTGCAGTGAGCCGAGATTGTGCCACTGCACTCAAACCTGGGCAACAAGTGCGAAACTCCATCTCAAAAAAGAGAAGAAAAGGAATTTACTTCTTACAGTTCTGGAGGATGGGGAGTCCAAGATTGAGGGGCTGCATCTGGTGAGGGCCATCATGCTTTGTCATCACATGGCAGAAGGTGTAAGGGCAGGCTGGGTGAGGTGGCTCATGCTTGTAATCTGAGCACTTTGGGAGGCTGAGGTAGGCAGATTACGAGGTCAAGAGATGAAGATCATCCTGGCCAACATGGTTAAACCCGGTCTCTACTAAAAATACAAAAATTAGCTGAGCGTGGTGACCCAAACCTGAATCCCAACTACTTGGGAGGCTTAGGCGGGACAATCGCTCCAACGTGGAAGTTGGAGGTTGCAGTGAGCCAAGATCATACCACTGGACTCCAGCCTGATGTCAGAGCAAGACCCTGTCTCAAAAAAAAAAAAAAAAAAAAAAAAGATGTAAGGGCAATAGAAAGGGGAGGAAGGGGTCAGACTTATCCTTTTATCAGGAACCCACTCGAATGACAACTCCTGTAATAACAGCATTAATCCATTCAGGAGGGTAGAGCCCTTCTGACCTAATCACCTCTTAAAGGCCCCACCTCTCAACACTAACAGTGGGCATTGAGTTGCCAACACATAAACTTTGGGGAACACATTCAAATCATAACACATGGTGGCCTTGTCCTTGAAGTTAGTCTAAAGGGTAAGCATATTTCTTGCCCATGTGTAGAGAATGAAATTAAAAAAAAAAAATACAGGGTAAGCATATTGATATGGCCCAGCTTTTCACAGTTTCCATGTGACATTTCATGCACTTTCAGCCTCTCATTGCTCTGAAGCCAGGAGCCAAGCTGAGATTTTCCCCAGTACAGGTGTGAAAAACAGGCCTGGAGAAGTTAGGTGAATTGCTGAAGCCTGAATGTCTAGCTATCTTTTACTTTTTTGTTGCAATTAGCAGATAGACTAGTGAGAATACTAATTTATAAACCCAAGCTGTTCAATCTGGCAATTTAAATTAAAATTCAGTGGCATAAAAAATTTGATTCTTTGGCCAGATGTGGCGGCTCATCCCTGTAATCCCAGCACTTTGGGAGGCCAAAGTGGGAGGATCCCTTGAGTCCAGGAGTTCCAGACCATCTTGGGCAACATGTTGAGACTTTGTCTCTATTTAAAAAGAAAAAAGAAAGGCCAGGCAAGGTGGCTCACATCTGTAATCCCAGCACTTTGGGAGGCTGAGGCAGGCAGATCACGAGGTCAGGAGTTCAAGACCAGCCTGACCAACATGATGAAACCTCTTCTCTACTAAAACTACAAAAATTAGCCAAGTGTGGTGGCACATGCCTGTAATCCCAGCTATTCAGGAGGCTGAGGCTGGAGAATTGCTTGAACCCCTGAGGCCAAGGTTGCAGTGTGCTGAGATGGCACCACTGCACTCCAGCCTGGGCAACAGAGCAAGACTCTTTCTCAAAAAAAAAAAAAAAAAAAAAAGGCCAGGAGCAGTAGCTCACACCTGTAATCCCAAAACTTTGAGAGGCTGAGGCAGTGGATCACCTGAGGTCAGGAGTTAAAGACCAGCCTGGCCAACATAGTGAAACCCCATCTCTACTAAAAAAAAAAAAAAAATTTAGCTGGGCGTGGTGGCAGGCACCTATAATCCCAGCCACTTGGGAGGCTGAGGCAGGAGAATCAGGTGAACCTAGGAGGTGGAGGTTGCAGTATGCCAAGATTGCGCCACTGCACTCCAGCCTGGGCAACAAGAGCAAAACTCAGGCTCAAAGAAAAAAAAAAAAAAAGCCAGGCATGGTGGCATGTTCCTATAATCCCAGCTACTTGGGAGCCTGAGGTGGGAGAATCACTGGAACTCAGGAGGTGGAGGTTACAGTGAGCCGAGATCATGCCATTACACTCCAGCCTGGGCAACAGGGCAAGACTCCGTCTCAAAAAAAAAAGTTCAGTTTCTCACGTGTACTGGCCACAGTTCCCACATGGCTAGTGGCTCCAGTATTGGACAGCACAGATCTAGAACATGTTCATTGGGGCAGGAAGTCCTCTTGGATGGTGGTGGGTGTAGAGAACAGACACTTTCACATAGGAAAGCAGAATGGCATGGTGATTAAGCGTGAAATATGTAGCTGATTTCATTTGTGTTTAACACCGTGAAGTATATCTCCATTAAGGAGTTAAACGACTTGCCTGGAGCAACAATAGGCACGTGGGTCAGTCAGGCTGAATTTGAGTCCCTCTTCCTACAGCGTGGCCTTGTCATTAATCCTCCATGTAAGCCTCAGTTTCCTGACTGGGCAAAGAGGATAATCATAGGAGCCGCTTCACTGGGTGGCTGTGAAGGTTAGACCATGTAATATATTCCAGGTGCGTCACACCGCGCTTGTCTCACATAGGTACACCATAGTCTTTCTTTACCCGTAAGTTGTATTCTGTATCAACATATGATTTTGTTTTTTTTGGGTTTTGTTTCTGTTTGTTTTGTTTTTTTGTTTTGTTTTGTTTTGTTTTTTGAGATGGAGTCTCTGTCATCCAGGCTGGAGTGCAATGACGGGATCTCTGCTCACTACAACCTCTGCCTTACAGGTTCAAGCGATTCTCCTGCCCCAGCCTCCCGAGTAGCTGGGATTACAGGTGCCTGCCACCACACCCTGCTAATTTTCGTATTTTTAGTAGAGAAGGGGTTTCACCATGTTGTCCAGGCTGGTCTCGAACTCCTGAGCCTCGTGATCTGCCCGCCTCAGCCTCTCAAAGTGCTGGAATTACAGGCATGAGTCACTGCGCCCTGCTTGTTGTGTTTTGATGTCTTGCTCTGTTGCCCAGGCCAGAGTGCAGTGGCAAGATCATAGCTCACTGCAGTCTGGAACTCATGGGCTCAAGTGATCCTCCTGCCTCAGTCTCCCAAAGTGTTGGGATTACGGGTGTGAACCTGGCCTGTTTTGTCCTTGAGAGCTTTTGCTGTGTTGGCCAGGTTGGTCTTGAATTCCTGATCTCAAGCAATCTTACTGCGTCGGCCCACTAAAGTGCTCGGATTACAGGCGTGAGCCACCACGCCTGGCCCAGCATTATTTCTTAAGCCTGTTTCTAGGTATTGATATGTAGTCTGTAGTTTGCTTAACTGTGCCCTGGCTGGTGCGAATTGGCCCTTTGGCTTTTCCCAGTACTATAGATAGGATTATAATTTATTGCCTTGCTGGCTGGACTAAGCAATAGGTATTGTTACAGTTGTTTTTATTTCTACGGAAAGTGAAGTTTAGGGCAATTAATTTGTAAAAATAAAGAAACAGATTGGTAATTTCACATTGGAAAGATATCTAAGATGTGTTAGTAAATGAAAAAGATGAGTTACAGGCCAGGCTTGATGGCTCATGCCTGTAATCCCAGCACTCTGGGAGGCTGAGGTGGCTGGATCACTTGAGGTCAGGAGTTTGAGACCAGCCTGGGCAATGTGGTGAAACCCATCTCCACCAAAATACAAAAATTAGCCAGGGATGGTGGTACACACCTGTAGTCCCTAGCTTCTTGGGAAGTTGAGGCAGGAGAATTGCTTGAACCTGGGAGGCAGAGGTTTCAGTGAACCAAGATCGCACCACTACATTCTAATCTGGGCAACAGAGCGAGACTCTGTCTCAAAAAAGAAATCAAAAGAAAAAGATGAGTTGCAGAACAACTTGTATGGTTTCTCATTTGTGTGAAGAACATGGTGGGGGTAGCTGTGTATACACTTACAAACGCATAGGGTAATAATAATGGAAATGTCCTTGGCACTAATCTCTCCAGATCCTCACGATAGCTCTGTGAAGAAATGATTGCTTGGAGAGGTTAAATTGCCCAGGATTGGTAAGTTGTGGGGCCTTCTTTAAACCCAGGGCTCTGCTACTCCATCCACCCATGCGCTGGGCTCCTCCCCCTGTCACGGGGTAGTGTTTATCACTGCAACTGAAATGTACTACCTTCTATGCACATGCACTGCGGAAGGTTCTTTGACATCATGTCGTTGGTGGGTTCTTTGCACCTACCCAGTGAGCAGGCAGTGAGGAGCCATTAATCAGGTTTGAGTTTGAGTGGAAATGGATGTGAAGTCTGCACCGGGGATGTCGCCCCTGTCATAAAGAGGTTAGAATGGATGATGGTTAGGGGGGTGCTGTTTCAGAATGTGTACCAATTCTCACTCCTGGGTGACTGGAACCAGGTATGGCTGCTGTGGGTACATATTGGGTTCAGCTGCTGAACAGGGTTTGGATTATATATCCAGGTGACATAAAGAAGGGAGCCTGGGGCAGTGGCTTCAGCTTTGCCTCTTCCCTTACCCAGGGTATGACGGGGAACACCAGCCACCATCTAGAAAGGAAGCAGGTCTTTCCTTCTTGCTGTCATTTCTTTTCTTTTCTTTTCTTTTTTCTTTTTTTTTTTTTTTTTTTTGAGACAGAGTTTTGCTTTGTCACTCAGGCTGGAGAGAAGTGGCGTGATCTTGGCTCACTACAACCTCTATCCCCTGGGTTCAAGCAATTATCCTGCCTCAGCCTCCTAGGTAGCTGGGATTATA
>CAUYLG010010195.1:0-16291 GCA_963573385.1 Cacajao melanocephalus | reverse complement strand
TCTTCTTCTTTGGAGTTTGCAGGAGCCCAGTAAATAATACTTCATGTTTGTTTGGGGTTTGTAGGAGCCCAATGAATAATACTTCTCTGTCTTTTCTAAATCATAATACTGTTGTGACAAAAAATATTAAGTTTCAGGCCCACAGAAGAAAAACAATCAAATAATTATTCACTCTCACTTTCTTTCCTCTCCTTTTCTTTCTTTCAAAAAAAAAAAAAGAAAGAAAAAGCAAAAAGGTCAATAACATTTAAGAAAAAAAAAAATTATTATTGATAAATGTAGTCTTGGAAGGTATGGCTTTTTATCAGCAGACACTCCCTGTAGAGTCAGGACTCTGCAATCCCATGCATAGAATAGGGAAAAATATATGTTCTCTACAGGTAGTCTTGTACCCAAAAGAAAGAGAAAAAGTGACCAAATACCTAAGATATGCGTGCTTACTTCTCTTTCCAAAGTCACCAATCTGATGAAGGAAGAGATGAGAGAGCAGAAAGAGAAGGGAGTGCTGGGCCAGATGAACTTCTTCCATGTGAAAGAAAACATTACCAGACAGAAAAATTTTTTCCACTTTCCCCTATTAAGAGAGTTCCCCAGGTTTTCAATCCACTGTTCTCCTCCCTCCATGCTAGTTTTCTGGGATAGTCACGTCTGGATCCATAGTTTTGCCTATAGGCTATATGCTTATAGCTATCAAACAATTACATCCATAGTTTCTACCATGAGTTTCAGATTCCTTATTTAAATGCCAACATGATAACTTGATTTTGATTTTTCCATGAACACTTTAAATACATCCAGACAACAGATTTGGATTTAAATGCCAACATGGTAACTTGGTTTGGATTTTTTCATGAACACTTCCAACTAAATACATCCAGAATGACCATCCTCATGTGCCCTTAAAATATTTTGTCAAATTCCTCTTGTTATTTTTCCCCTAATCCTAAATTTCACTGCACAAGCCAGAAATTTGAATCAGGCTTCAGTCTTTCTTTTTCTCATGACGTGTAGTGAATCATGTACTATTGATCGCATAGCTCACATATTTGCTAACCTTTATCCTCTTTTTATTCCTACTATTTCAAGCTTTTGCTTCTACTTAAAGGGAGCCAAGATAACTTGCATTTCTAGGCATCATATGAAGATGTCATGAACAGAGTCAAAAACAAATTTTAGGCAAGAGCAGAACAGAATTAAAATTATAGACACTCAGTAGAATATGTAGATTCTATTCATGAATTGGTCATTCACTGATTAATTTTGGAAAATAAAATTAAGTTTTCCAAGCATATTTTTGCTATTAAATAAAGTGGTTGATTGAATAATATCTCAATTATATTCTAGATACAAGATTTTGGGTTATCTGCAGATAAAAGGCTTGCAATTCCTGAAAAAGTATAGTAGCAGAGGATAATGAAGCCAAAAATACAAGCAATGAGTGCAGGAGCCATCAGAACATGTTTTCTTACCTTCTTCATTTCAGTACAGAACTATAGGATGACAATATTTAAAGAAAATTGAAAGTTCAGCCACCACAAGTACATGGCAGTTCTACCATATTCCTAACAAGAGGTCATTCATTCAACGAATACTTAAATCCCTAGTGTTAAAAGACTTAAATATCTTCCTCAAATGAGTTAGAATCTTATAGTTTCCAGTTTCTATCTGATTGATTTATTTTGGAAACAACTTAAGAATCTTTCTTCTACATGAATAGTCACATAAATATTCCCATATAATAACAATAACTATTACATATCTATGTAGTCAGTTTTTTTGAGGGACCTCTATATCATTTTCCAGAATGGTTGTACTAATTTATATTCACACCACCAGTGTATAGGATTCCCTTTTCTCTATATCCTCACCAAAACTTATTACTTTTTGCCTTTTTGATGAAAGCCATTCTACTAGGTGTAATATGGTATCTCATTGTGGTCTTAATTTGCATTTCTCCAACGGTCAGCACTGTTGAGGATCTTTTCATGTATCTAGTGGCCATCTGTACATCTTCTTGAGAATGTGTGGAACCTAAAATAATTCAACTAATAAAAGCAGAGAGTAGAATGATGGTTATAGAGGCTGGGGGTAAGAGAATGTAGAGATGATGGTCAAAAGGTACAAAATCTTAGACAAGAGGAATATGGTGGGTTTTTTCCCCTTTGTGGAGGTTCTATTGCACAACTTGGCAAATATGGTTAATAGTAAGAGTATTGTAAATTTCAAAATTGATAAGAGGGTACATTTCACATTTTCTCATCACAGAAATGTTGCATATTTGAGGTGACGAATATATTAACTAGCTTGATATAATTATTTCACACCTTATTGATTATTACATCACTTTGTATGCCATAAAAGTTACATAATTACAAATGTTCAATTTACAATAAGAGCAAGCAAAGTATCAGCTAGAATATCACAAAAAGGAATTTAAAAGTAAAATAGTTCAGGCCCTACCTAGGACTTCTCTTTCCAACTTAAATGTCTCTTACTTTAAGATTTACTATTATAGAGTAATTGTATATTTTCAGGCATACAATTTGCTTTTTGAAAGTCTTTCATTTTATTTAGGTGTACATTAAAAAAAAACTTAATAATTTACAATTCAGTTTAGTCTACCCATCCATCCATGCATCCTTCATCTATCCACTCCATTCATGTACCCATCAATCTATTTTTGTGTTTTTTTCATTGTTCAGTAAAACCTTTGAGATGTGTTATTAGATAGGTAAGTAGATAGGTAGGTAGATGATAGATAGATAGAGATAGATAGATAGATAGATAGATAGATAGATAGATATAGATAGATAGACAGATAGATAGTAGAAAAACAGAGAGCAGTGCAGGAGTGTTAACTCCTTTGTTATTTCACATATTCTAAACAATACATTTTAGGCAATTACTTCTATTAATTATACACAGAAAAGTCTGTACAGAAGCTAAATGTCACATGCATTGTTCTCTGGCCATCTTCTTTAATAATCCAGCTCTCCCTGTTCAACTTGTAACAAATCTAGAAGGAAAACAAACTACAAAGGTATACACGTACATTCACACATGCTTATTCACACCTCTCACCTACAGTCCTATCACACATTGTGGTAAAGCTCATTCAATTAGTTTTGCTGCACATTTGTTTACATAAATTTGATTCTATTACTCATGCAATATTATGCTGACTTTAAAATTATGTCTTTATTCTAAAATATTTATTTTTTAAAGCTAACATTCATTGCAAATTTATAATATACAAGTTGTAATCCACTGAAGCTGTGGACCTTTGCAATGCTCTCATAGTCTCTATGACACAGATCAGTATAACTGACATCAGAAGCAGTATAGCATCATTGTAAGCCTGAAATTTAGAACCAGGCTCCACTTTTCACTAGCAGTTATGTGTCATGTCTGTGCCTTAGTTTGTTCATAGGTGGAATAGAAAAATACTTCAAATATTTGTAAATATTAAATTAGCTAGTATATCTAAAAATGCTTCAAATGCTTATGAATATTAAATTAGCTAGTATATCTAAAGCCTGGCATATAGATAGCTACATTAAAATAAATAAACACTATTCAGAGACCTGGAACCAACCCAAAGGCCCATCCATGACAGACTGGATAAAGAAAATGTGGCAAAAATATTCCACCACGGAATACTATGCAGCCATAAAAAAGGACAAGTTCACGTAGTTTGCAGGGACATGGATGAAGCTGTAAACCATCATTCTCAGCAAACTGACACAAGAACATAAAACCAAACACTGCATTTCTCACTCAAAGGTGGGTGGTGAACAACAGGAACACACAGACACAGGGAGGGGAACATCACACACTGGGGTCTGTTGGGGGGTGGGGTGTTAGGGGAGGGATAGCTGGGGGTAGGGAGATTGGAGAGGGATAACATTGGGAGAAACACCTAATGTAGGTGACAGGGGTGTGGAGGCAGCAAACCACCATGGCATGTGTATACCTATGTAACAATCCTGCACGATCTGCACATGTACCCCAGAGCTTAAAGTACAATATAAATACATATTTTAAAAATAAATAAATAAATGCTATCAAGATTACACAATTATGAAGTAGGGGAGCTGAAATTCAGTTAAGATTAACTTATTTTTTAAATGTCAAAGAAATGGATAAATAAGCAAAGAGATTTCTAAAATAAAGAAAATATACCTTAAGTTGAATAATGAAACTTACCAATACAGTGATTTTTATTATAGTCAAATTTGCAAGTATGAACAGACTTTTTAAATCAACTTTTCTTCTGAAACCTTAGTATTTTGCTTAATTTATATTTTACATGTTTTTTTCTTTCCTATATTCATTCTCAGCGAAGGTCAGCTGGTTCCTACCAACAGTCTCTCTTATACCACCAGGGCTAGTATAATTGCCTACTCAGGTCTTCATCCCAACTGCCAGTGGAAATCTCCAGTTCCTAGCCACGTAGAGTGAAACACAACCTTTCATCCAATTGATTCCATAGTACCACAGTAAGATCAGCCTAACCATTGTCATTTTCTTTACTCAACATGAAAATCTCTACTCCATATATTGCACTGAAAAGGTAACTTTTATTATTTCAAAACTACCCATGTCACTTTATTTCTGGAAGCTATGTACACCAGAATGCATTGCAAAAGACTTTTTTTTCTGAACATAATTTATTCCCAGTAGGATCTGGCTCTTAGAATATAACAATTTTGTTTGATAATAAATAAGAGTTTAATTCTGAAAATGGCCAAAGAAACTTTTTTGGTGTTTAAGTCACTGACTGGGGAAGGGTAGGGTAATCAGATGGAGAGTAGCATTCTGCCTTCCCCTAGTTCTTTGTAGATTCATCTGGGCTTTCCTCCTCACTTTCACAAAGCTGGGCTGATTGTTTCCCAGAATGGGCAGAGCATGATGATTCCCAGATTGTTCTTTCTATCCATCAACTTGAAATTAATAAAAGGTTTTCACAATTCTAGTTTTAGTGGTTTTTATTCTAAATCTTAGTTTTCTGTATCACTGTGAAATTTGATCACTTGACATCTTTTTAGGTTTTTTAGCAAGGAGTCTGAAGAAGCTACCAAGAAGGCCAAGAAGGCATTTCAATATGCCCAATTCTAATTTAACATTAAGATGTTTTATTTCTGCAAAAATAATATCTTCTGTTAGATTAATACCAACACCAGCTTATTTTGATAGATAGATGCATTATGCATGTAAAAGCAGTTTTAATTTATAACAACAACATTATATATCTAGGAGAAAATTTTTCTAATATGGAAAATCAGAGCACAATAATATAAAAAGAATATTGGAAGAGTTCTGATTGTGGAATATGGAAACCTGCATTTTTAAAAATTATACTAGAGTTTCAAACGTTTGAAAAAATATTAAAAACAAGTAAAATAAATACTTTCACACAGAAATTATGAAACACATGGATTAAAACTAAAGGCACTCTTTCACATGCCTTCCAGGGTGTTCCAACCCCATGGGAAATTCCTGCATCTTAAAATAGTGAGAACACCTTGGGTGAGAGGTTGCCATGACAGCACACAGGGCAGCAGGTGCCCCATTGTTCTCTCTCTACAAAGATTTCACAGCACTTTCTCATCTCTCATTTAAAAGCTACTAGCTAGGATGCTGCCTTGCACAGAAGGCTAATTCTTTGTTCAATTGCATTAGCACTAGAAATCCGGAGAGCAAATGGTCAGCCACTGTATCCACAAGCACAATTGAATTTGATCCAAATAATGTTGGCAGAGCTCAGTCACAAACTGTGAAGAAAGTGATCAAAACTGTCACTTCACAATCTTGTTCAATATGTACTTAGAATACTTTTCTCACAATATTGAAATAAATAACAACGGACACAGAGAGATTTCATTTGAAACATGGAAATATATGCATTATCTTTGTCTTTAAAAATTAATAAACACTTCAAATTATTTTCAGGTTTACGTATACAGATATTTGAATCTGAGCACACAATTTCTCTTCCTATGCCTTACCATCCAATAAACTTTATCCTAACCGTTGATAGAACAAATTGTACAACTAGCCATTATTCACCAAAATGAAGTCCAATGTTGAATTATTACCAATTCACCTAAATTGGGAGACATTAGGAAAAAAAGGGAATATTAGATAAATAGATAAATATGAGATAATAAACTTAGCAAAAATGAGAGATTTCTGAGGGTGATCTATAGAGAGAGGAATAAATGGCTACTATAAGAATAGGGACTCTAGAATTCTTTATTATCCCAGTATTCTCCTTTTCTGCTTGCAAATTTAAAAGTGTTTTATCTTTGCATGTATACTATTATCATGTAGAGGTTTTCAAATGATTTGAAAATCACACATATACATTATTTAGAGGGGGATCCCCTTCAAATGATTTGGAAAGTGGACCTATAAGTTCTGCAGAGGGGAACCCCAGACCTCCCATAGAATCTGTCATGGATGATAAGACCCTCACTCTAGCTTCCAACATTTCTAAGGTAATGATAATTTGGAAAAATAAAAGTCTGCTTTAAAATTTTTGAAAGTAAGTCTTTTGGGGTCTATCTTCTCACTTTATAGCAAAATCAGAAATAAAAAAATACTTAATATTCTGATTTCCCACACTCACTAACATTACTAGATTATTAACAGAAACTGTTACATTATGGACATATGAGAATGAAATTGAGGTAGACAGAAGAGGAGTTTGGAGGTTCCCGTGTGTATAGTTCTGTATGTCTAAGGGCAATACTCTTTGATGAGGTTGAACAGATTCAAGTATATTCATACAAGTGCTGCAAATTATTTTGTGTTTTATATAAAGAGTCAATACTTTGTTGAATCTTATTGGGATCATGGCTCTCTTTGCTAATCTCATAAAATTTATAGATTGTATTCTACCAAAAAACGAAATCATCAAGCAATTTTATATGTAATTTCATGGTTTCATAGCCTATGAAGGCCATCCATAAATTTCACCTAAGTTCTGTGATACCAGGTTCAGATATCCTATAACAGAGCTCATTTATAGCAAATAATTTAGAATATTTTATTTGTTCCACCAGTTCAACTCTGGGCAGCTGTTGCTGAGCCTTCTCCCTGTCTCTTGTCTTACAACCATGTCCTCAATTCTTTCTCAGTAATAGGCAAGCAATAGAAAACTGTTTATTGCCAATTGAACATATACTTTGGACAAAATATCTGCTCCTGATTCTGTGGGTCTTCCTTCAAATTCCACTGATCAGCCTCTTCTCTGCACTTACCAGAAAGCCATGGTTATGTCAGCCTCCCATTCTCCTGGCCAGAACTATTTGAATTTTATCCTATTTGAGTAAGTTTAGTAATGTGAAAAGGAGCTAGAAGCAGTATCTCTCCTCCAAAATAATCATATCAGCTGGTAAAATACCCCGAACATTCTATGGATGTTAACAAAAGACAAGAGACTACCGTCTCAGCCACACTAGATGATCACTCGGGAAAAAACAGTAGCAAGGATGTCAGCATAGTCTCACTTGTTTCTTGGGTTGCAAATCCCACCTGATGATGCAGTGTGTCAGGAGAACCAGTGCACACACAGGGGTCACCACAAGGAAAAAAATAATCGAGTTTATGAAATCTGCTGTAATACATTTTCTAAATATTAATGTGATACTAAGTGGTACGTTCTCCTGATGCATTATCTCACCTCTCAGGTTTCCACCTGCATAAACCATCCTGAAAAGTGACTTGTATGAAAGATGCCGAGGTCACAGCTTTGCAATTTTTACACCATCAGAAAAGATGTGTAGGAGTATAAGAGGTTCATTGAAGACTGCCTCTCAAGAATATCATGTAATAAAAAGTGCTCATAGTTTGAAATTGTTTTGACAGCTCAAGAAAATGTTTAAATTATGTAAGAATATACACTGTAGTTGTTTGGTCTCCCCATAGAGTATCTCAACAGCCCAGCCTTTACATGTAATCTTTACAGGAAGCATATCAACTCTATGCAGCTTATTTTGAGAACTCAGGAATGGCATTACATTGATAACATTTCCCGCTTGTCTAAGCTCTCAAGGCCTATAGCTTCTCCCAACATTTGCATTACTCTGTGATCCAACATTTTTTAAGTGACCAATGCATACGTCACTTAGAAAATGTTGGTTCACCGAGTAATGCAAATAATCAACTCAAAGTACAAAATAGATCAATAAATCTTAATAGACCTGAGTTTAAAATATTACTTTATATGTTTTCATGTGACCTAAACTTTAATTAATGACCACTTATTCAGTTTGTACATCAAAGAAACCCAGCCATAATTATCTGATAAGGCTATTATAATATTCCTCTCTTTCCCAACTACCTATCTGTGAGGAAAAATTTTAAAGGTCTAAATAAATGGAAGAAAACATATTTCTGGATTCAAAACTCCAGTATTCTTAAGATGTAAATTTTATTTATATATTCCTTTTTTTGAGACAGAGTCTTTATCTGTCACCCAGGCTGGAGTTAAGGGGTACTATATCAGCTCACTGAAACCTCTGCCTCCTGGGTTTGAGCGATTCTCATGCCTCAGCCTCCCGAGTAGCTAGCACCACCACCCTTGGCTAATTTTTATATTTTTAGCAGAGACAGGGTTTTGTCAAGATCAGCCAGGCTGATCTTGAACTCCTGACCTCAGGTGATCTGCCTGCCTCAGCCTCCCAAAGTGTTAGGATTACAGGTGTGAACCACTGCACCCAGCTGATAAATTTTATTTCTATTTTCTTAAAATATAAATAAGATAAAAATTTAACACAATTCCTATCAGAATTGTTACCAGACTTTTTAAATAAAAGTTGACAATCTGGATGGAATATTCCCATAGTAAAGCAAATCATCTAAAATAGTCATAAATTTTTGAATAAACAAAAATCTAAAGAATCTACACTATCATTTAAAAAGATGTATTATAAAAATAAATACACCATGTGGTATTGGTATAAAAACAGATCAATAAAAAAAGAGCCCTAAATTAACATGTATATGGTCAATAGATTTTTAATAACTATACAGAGTTAATTTTGTGAGAAAATTAGTCTTTTAAAAAAATAAACAGAATGGTACAATTACTTCTAAAAGCATTTTGGAAGCTTTTTAAATATATAAATTTAAGCATGCATCAACCATATAGCCACATTATCTACACATTAAATATATACTAATCATTTGAACTGCAAATTCAAGGTATTTACACAAGAGACATAAAAACTTATACCTAGACAAAAACTTATACACAAATATTCATAGAAGTTTTAGTAGTATTTGCCAAAACTGGAAACTCCCCAGATATTCTCCAATAGGTAAATAGACAACCAAATTGTAATATATTTGTATATTAAAATACTGTTAATGATGGCAGTGGCGGGCAGGTTGTCTGGAGCAGCTGCTGCCATTGTGCCTTCATTGCAGGGAGAGCACAGGGAGGAGGCAGAGCTAGGCCCGGGGTGGCACTGAGCTCCACAAAGCCAGCGGGAGCCAGGGACACGCAGGAGCCCACTCTGAGCCTACCATCCTAGGGGCCATTGCCGTAGGGCTGAGTTGAGCAGCCTGCAGGCAGGGGAGCATTGTGGTCAGGCACAGAGGGATGACAGAGAGGGGCCCAGTGAGGACCTGGAGCTCCACCCGAGGCTGCAACGAGGTCAGCAGGGGCTGCCTGCATGCTCCATGGAATGAGCAAGAGTCTCGCCTTCCCAAGTACAGGACCCGGGCATCTCTGCTGCACCCTTGGGGCCTAGGAAGGCCCCTCTTACCCACAGGTTCAAGGGTGTCTGCTACTTTCACTTCCTCACCTCTCCCTCCTGCCGGCACCCACTCTGATCTTAGAGCAGGGTTGAGGCCAAACCTGGGCATTGTCACAGCATGGCTGGGTATGTGCACACTCAGGGCAGCACTGACATATCAGCCCCTTGCTGCCTTGGCCCCCACTAGACTTTGGTGCCTACATGAGCATCAGCGGGAAGTTGAGGAGGGGCTGAAGCCAGCAGTGCTGGCCTGCAGATGCTCTTTGCAGGAGCAGCCTGGTCATCACGGAGAGTAGCAGGAGGCAGACAGGCTCCTGGACAGAAAAAGGCAGTTCCCAGTGAGGCCCCACCTTCAGGCCAGGAAAATGGCCTGAAAGCTGAGGGGCCAGGCTGCTAGTCCCATCGACTGGAGTAAGAACTTGTGGTACCTTTTCCTGGCATGCCTATGGATACCCAAGGACCAATTGGTGCAGCCTTCCTCTGCTCTGAAGCCCATGAAAGCCCTAGGCTCAGCTAGAACTGAACACTCATCAGGATGACCAGCTGCAGAGAGAAGCTACCCTCTCTGCTAGGAGCTGGACACTGGACAGGACACCCTCCTGTGGAAAGGAGCTTCCCACTGCAGGTCTCCTCTGAGCTGTTCTGTTGCTCAATAAAGCTTCTCTTCATCTTGCTCACTCTTCACTTGCCTGCATATCTCATTCTTCCTGGTTACAGGACAATAACTCCAGACATGCTGAATGGTGAGGCTAAAAGAGCTACAACACAAACAGGGCTGAAACATGCCCAGTGCTCACCACATTGCCGGTAAAGAGAAGGACAGAAGAGTGGTAGCCCTATGGGGACCCCCTGCCTGGGAACTCCCTGAGCCAGGATTGTGACTCCTTGTTTGGGGCCCCAGAGTTCCTAGCATCTCCAAGGTTCTGGGTACCACCATATTCCCCAGTGCCAGCTGTGAAAGCGGCTTGTGCTGTGCTTGGTCCGGCCACAGTCTTGCAGAGAGCCAGCACCTTTGTCAGTACCTGGAGTTGCCTGCCTGGCTGCAGCAGCCAGCATGTCTGACTGTATGCAGTGGCTGAACCCCCACACTCAGTCACACACCCCTCTGTGCTCCATATCTGACTCACCCTTGGCAGGCATGGGATCCAAGCCCTTGGCAGGTGTGGGATCCAGGCTGGTAGTGAATAGGCGAAACAAGCCCAGTGTGTCCAAGCTTTGCCTGGTCAAAGGTGCTACTGATCACAGAGGTTTCTGGCCAGAAAAGTGATACCTCAAGGATCCTGTGACATTAAGTCACAAAAGCCAATAAACCACCAATATAAGTAAAATCATGGGTATATCTCAAAAACATTGGTGACTGCTGAATTGGAGAAACTAGACCAAAAGAGTATATACTCAGTGATTTCTTTGTATGAATTTCTAAACATGGCAGTGCTTATCTGAGGTCAGCAATAGATGATAGTTTGGTGTGAATAACTGCAAATCTGAGTGGGAAAACATTTTAAGTTGACAAAATTGTTCTTTACATTGGGATGGTGATTCCATGGAGTTATGGACTGAATTATATTTCCCAGCATTCCTATGTTGAATCAGTAATCCACAATGCGACAGTATTTGGAGACAGGGCCATTAAACTGGTAATTAAGATAAAATGAAGTCGCGAGTGTCGGTCCTTAATACAGTAGGACTGGTGTCCTTATAAGAAGTAAGAGACACACTAAGAGTACAGTACACAGAGAAAGGGCTATGTGAGGAGAGCAAGAAAGTGACCGTCTTAAATCCAGGAAACGGACCTTCAGGGGAAGCCAACCTTGCTGACACCTTGACCTTAGACTTCCAATCTTGACTGGAAAACAAATGTCTGCAGGGTAAGCCACCCAGTCTCTGCTATTTTGTTATGGCAGCCCTAGCAGACCAATACGCACGGATCCAAGCATTTGCCAAAACTCATCAAACTGTACATTTAAAATGGGAGAATTTTATTGAATGCAAATTACACCTCAATAAAGTTGATTTATAAAACCTTCTTAAGGAATGAGGAAAAGAGCAATACACTGAATGCTTTATACATTGAATTGTATTCCCTAAATGAGAAACAGACCACTCGCTCTCTGTTTAGGATTTCCACAGGATGACCATAAATTCTACAAAAGATGTAGTACTCTCACAATGGCATAAATATCCTAAATCTAGAGTGGAAAAATTACAGTGGGCAAGGACATCTGGCTTTGAAGTGGTTTTGTTGGCAGCTTTGAAGTGTCAGCAGCAATAAATGATATTTCTCTACAGCTCTTGAAGCAGAAGAAAATCACCAAATGCCACTGTCATAATAGGTGCATTCCTTGTGTAAATATGATATACTCCCAGAAGATCTCTGAAGTAATTGAGAGAAATTAGAGGAAGCTGGAGTTCTAGCAGGGTGAATACAGTTAGAGCCAGAGAAATAGAGATTTGATTTATTATCATTATTTAGACCTGATATATTTCCCCACATAATTGTGCCCGGAGAAAAATAAGCTAATATAAAAATAGAGCTAGAGATAGAGCTGGAGGTTAGAGACATATATAGACATAGTAATAAAGATAGTCAGATGAATAGATAAATAATAGATATAGATTAAAAAATAGATGGTCATATATGAAGTTATATGAATATATAGGATTATAAATGCACAAATGTTTAAATATGTGGACATAAAGACAGACCTAGCTGATCATTTTGAGAGTGGATTGTGACTGATTTAGCTAAACCCTCATATTATATACACAATTAAATTAATGTTGAGTGTGTCTATATGGGAAACTTCAAAAAAAAAAAAAGGAGGTTTTAAGGGGAAGCCAAGATGACTAACTAGACGCAACCAGGAAGAGTATCTCCCACTGAGAGGACAGAGCATAAAGAAGACTGGCACACTCCAAGCAGATCTTCAGAAAGAAGGCATTGAGAATATTCAGACAGAGGATGCAGACTCTGGGCTGTAGGGGGAGAAAGCTGGGAACCCTGCACAGGGCTGCTGAGTGCTAGGACTAGCTCCTGGTTTCAAGTGGCTCCTGGGAAACGGGTGAGTTAAATAGGTGAGGAGTGGCATATTCTCACCACAGACTTTGGAATCCTAGCTGCAGGAGGCCACACAACCATCCACAGACATTTGAGTCAACAGGGAGAGCTGCAGGGAGAGGTGGCAGGGACAAGTCTCTAGCCTGAGCAGAGCCCTGAGGGTTTGTCATGGGAATAGCTGCAGTGAAGCATAGCCAGGATGTCTGTCTCCTAAGGCTTGCCATGATCCCCCACGTGGTTTTGGCCTTAGATCTGTTGGACCTAGAAAGGGCAGGCAGTCTTGCCAATGGAATGGGGCTAGTCTTACCTGAGCATTACCCTGTCTGCTGGCCTTTCCCAGAGTCCCTACCTGGGTACTTCCTGGCAGCTATCATCATAGCTACTTTGCTGACATACTACACTTGACCATCAAGGAGCTTCAGCTGGCCACCCCTTATCAATGCATACACATTAACCTAAAGCTTCACCCCACCACAACTTCCACCCACCAATTTGCTGGTGCACATTCACCCACAGCCCCCACTTCCCCTCATTTTGATGGTGTATGCACATGGGCAGATCTCACCGCCCTGCTTCTGCTTGTGCATGCACACACAACTCATCACCCTACTGCTGTCAGAATGAACACGTGGACACCAGAACTCCATCCCACCAACATACATGCAAACCGCCACCCTGTCACCCTGACATGTGTGTGCCCTGCTGCACATTTTTGCTGCTCTCATGCATGTGTGAGCTTGGATCCCATTACCACTGTCCCAAAAAAGTGCTTTGGCTGGCAGTCTTCATCAGAATATTGTTGCCAGCAGATCAGGGACACCTCAGCACTTCCAGCACAGCAGGTGCTTAATATCAAGGAAACAGAGAGCAAAGTCGTGGGCCTCATAGCAGGCCCACAGGATTAGAGCACACAGTCCAGGTGTGCTGAGCTGAGACTTGTCCCCTGAAATCTTACATAATGGAAATCAGTTAACCAAACCCACCTTATACTACAGTCAAACTCTCAAGGGCATCAAAGAATATAAAAGAAAGAAAGAAAAAAGTATCCAAAGGACAGCAACTTCAAACATTCAAACATTAAAGGAACATCACTCTATGCAGATGAGAAATAACTAGCCCAAGAAGGCTGGCAACACAAAAAGCTGGACAGTTTTCTTACCTCCAAATGACTACATTTGCTCCCCAGAAATTGTTCTGAACCAGGCTGAAATGACTGAAATGACAAACATATAATTTAGACGCTAGATAGGAACAAAGATCATCAGGAGAAAATCAAACACATGCCAAAATATATCAGGAATCCAATAAAATGATACAAGAGCTGAAAGATAAACTAGCCATTTTAAGAAAGAACCAAACCAAACTAATAGAACTAAAAAATGCACTGTAAGAGCTTTCTAATCCAATCAGAAGTATTAACAGCAGAATAGACCAAGGTGAGGAATGGATCTCACAGCTCAAAGACAGGTTATTCAAATGAACTCACTCAGATAAATATAAAGAAATAATAATTACAAGCATGAACAAAACCTCTGGGAAATATGGGATTGTGAAAAGAGACCAAACCTATGAATCATATATAAGACAAGCATTGCCAAAATACAGTCATTAGATTTTCCGAGGACAATGTGAAAGAAAAAATATTACAGAAAGCTGGAGAGAAAGGGCAGGACACCTACGAAGGGAAACCCAATAGGCTAACAGCAGACATTTCAGCAGAAACCCTAAAATCCTGAAGAGATTACAGGCCTACTTTCAACATTCTTTTGTTTTTGTTTTTTTAAATTTTACTTTAGGTTCTGGAGTACATGTGCAGGTCATGCAAAGTTGTTGCATAGGTGCATACATAACCAGGTGGTTTGCTGCCTCTATTCCCCCTTTGACTATATCCCACATTTCTCCCCATGTTATCCCTCCCCACCCCCTGCTGTCCCTCCCCTAGCCCCCCACAACTACCTCCAGTGAGTGATACTCCTCTCTCTGAGTCCACGTGTTCTCTTTGTTCAACACCCACCTATGAGTGAGAACATGTGGTGTTCGGTTTTCTGTTCTTGTGTCAGTTTGCTGAGAATGATGGTTTCCAGATTCATCCAAGTCCCTGCAAAGGATAAAAACTCATCATTTTTTATGGCTGCATGGTATTCCGTGGTGTATATGTGCCACATTTTCCTTGTCCAGTCTATCATTGATGGGCATTTGGGTTGGTTCCAGGTCTTTGCTATTGTACACAGGGCTGCAATGAACATACATGTGCATGTGTCCTTATAATAGAATGATTTATAGTTATTTGGGTATATACCCAGTAATGGGATTGCTGGGTCAAATGGAATTTCTGTTTCTAGATCCTTGAGAAATCTCCACACTGTCTTCCACAATGGTTGAACTAATTTACACTCCCACCAACTGTGTAAGAGTTTTCCTATTTCTCCACATCCTCTCCAGCATCTATTTTCTCCAGATTTTTTAATGTTCACCATTCTAACTGGCATGAGATGGTATCTCAATGTGGTTTTGATTTGCATTTCTCTAATGACCAGTGATAATGTGCATTTTTTCATATGCTTCTTGGCCTCATATATGTCTTCTTTTGAAAAGTGTCTGTTCATATCCTTCTCCCTCTTTTGAATGGGGTTGTTTGTTTTTTTCTTGTAAATCTGTTTTAGTTCTTTGTAGATTCTGGATATTAGCCCTTTGTTAGATGGGTAGACAGCAAAAATTTTTTCCCATTCTCTTGGTTGCCAGTTTGCTCTAATGATGGTTTCTTTTGCTGTAAAGAAGCTCTGAATTTTAATTAGATCCCATTTGTTTATCTTGGCTTTTGTTGCCATTGCTTCTGGTGTTTTAGTCATGAAGTCCTTTCCTATGCCTATGTCTTGTATGGTTTTGCCTATGTTTTCTTCTAGTGTTTTTGTGGTGTTAGGTTTTATGTTTAAATCTTTAATCCATCTGGAGTTAATTTTAGTGTAAGGTACAGGAAGTGGTCCAGTTTCTGCTTTCTGCACATTGCTAGCCAGTTTTCCCAACATCATTTATTGAACATGGAGTCCTTTCCCCATTGCTTGTTTTTGCCAGGTTTGTCAAAGATCAGATGGTTGTAGATGTGTGGTGTTGCTTCTGAGGCCTTTGTTCTGTTCCATTGGTCTATGTCTCTGTTTTCATACCAGTACCATGCTGTTTTGATTACTCTAGCTTTGTAGTATAGTTTGAAGTCCAGCAGTGTGATGCCTCCAGCTTTGTTCTTTTTGCTTAGGATTGTCTTGGCTATGCAGGTTCTCTCGTGATTCCATATGAAGTTTAAAGTGGTTTTTTCCAGTTCTGTGAAGAGGGTCATTGGTAGCTTGATGGGGATAGCATTGAATCTATAAATTACTTTGGGCAGTATGGCCATTTTCACGATATTGATTCTTCCTAACCATGAGCATGGAATGTTTTTCCATCTGTTTGTGTCCTCTCTTATTTCATTGAG
>CAUYLG010010192.1:0-13635 GCA_963573385.1 Cacajao melanocephalus | reverse complement strand
TATTGGCATAATAGAGGTTTTTAATACCCATTTTTAGACTGCATTCTAGCCTGGGCAATAGAACAAGAATCCCGTTCTCTCTCCCTCTTTCTCTTCCTCTTTCTTTCTCTCGCACATTCTTTTTTTTTCTTTCTTTCACTCTCACTTTTTTTCCTCTCTTTTTCTTTCTTTCAAAAAAAAAAATACAATAATTAGCCGGGTGTGGTGGCACATGCCTGTGATCCCAAATACTTGGGAGGGTAGGGCCTGAGAATCACCTGAACCCAGAAAGCAGAGGTTACAGTGAGCTGAGATTGTGCCACTGCACTCTAGCCTGGGTGACAGAGCAAGGAAAAAAAAAAAAGTTGGCATCTGCTATCTCCATCTATCTCCCAGTCCTATAGACCAGGAACGTGTTTCTAACAATGTATCCATAACCTACAGGGGCTGCCACGTCAGATCTCTTCATGAACAATAGGTTCTGTTTTACTCTTTGTTATTGCAGTTAGCCTCAACAGAGCTAACGGACAACGTTCTAGACCCATTCACCTAAAGTACTTGGAAATCTTACATGATGTTGCGAATGATAATAGTGAAGCAGTGCATGACTTTGAATACTTTGAACAAAGAAGAAAGACCAAATAATATTTGATATGCTCCACCAAATCAGGGTATTTCATTTCTCAAGCCTTCTCATTAACTGAGGTTGCATGAGGTTTAGCTATTCTGGACTGGGGAGGGGAGAGGTAGAAGTGGAAAGGTTCATAGAAAATCCCAGAGGCTGAGGTTTTCTTCCAGCATTGAGAACCCTAGATCCTGCACCATCATCTTTCTGAATGTATGTCTCTTTGGATGTAAGAAAAGGGAGAAGGTAGTAGGTCTGCCCCAAACCTTTCACACCTTCCATACTGAGCCTGTTTGCTTGTACTTCATTCCCAGGCTCTGGCTGCCCCCTTCTGGAGGAGATGCTTTCTAAGACAATAGATACGGAAGCATCGGAGACTGCATACAAAGTATTTCTTCAAGAGTTTATAGATGACAGTACCACTGGAAATGCTGCAGATGAATTGAAGCAAGGTCTTCTCAACCCGTCAGATAAAACTCTGTCCAATGATGAAGTGTTTATGGTAATTTGTTTTCTCCTTATGTGCTTTTTAAAACCATTGATTGAGGTCAAGCAAACTCTATTTCTCACTAATAATGCAAAGCCCCTGGTGAACAAACCTTTTCTTACATTGGTTAATTTATTTGAATGGTTAGTCTAACAATCTTGTCATCCTAGAAAACCACCCAGGGACTCTGTGTTTCACTCCACTCATAAAGTCCTTACTGGATGATAAATGAATAGGGCAAGGAGGAAAAAGAATGGTAGGGGAAATCCTTACCTATCCACAGAGCACCCCAGTCCATGCTCACAAACAAAAACAATTACACAAATACAGAAACACATACACATCCAGACACACACAAACATAGAGATAAGCATACAGACACAGACACAATCACACAAACAATATACATTCAGGCAACACAAACACAGAAAGACAGACAATGACACAGACATAGACACAATAACAGAAACATGGAAACACACACAGACACACACAAACACACAGATTCAATCACACATACACACACATGCAGACACACACACAAATACACAAAGACACGAACATAATCACACAAACACAGAAACATATACACAGACACACACATTAAGACACACACAAACACACTCAAATAGGCACACACACACACACACATTTTCTTTCTAGTGAAAAAATAATTTTCCAGGAGACACTCACCTATAGAGGCAATCTGCAGAGAAAAGTCCTCTTGTTTTTCTTCTTCTTCGAAATAAAAAAATTGTAAAAGTGTTCATTAAAAAGGATTATATTTGGGTAGAGTTCAGAAAATATCATTTGAGCAAGATTCTATTCAACTTAAATGAAAAGAAGTTAAAATGCACTTCCAAGCAATCCAAATTTATTAGCAGAAATGATGAGAAACCTTGGACTATAGACAAGTGTAGATCATGGGTATGAAGCCACCATGGAGGAAGGAATTTTCTAAAACAAAACCCAATAGTTACATTGTATTTCTTTCAAGTTAGAGTTTTTTTGTTGAGCGTTTTCTCTAGCATTTATTCACTGTTCTAAAATTCTGCTTTAATGCTTCCATGGTAGAAAAGTTAGAAATATACCAAAAAAAAAAAAAAACCATAAAGCTGAAAGTGAACATCACCTTGGGAAATTCTGACACCCCCTGCAACATGGATGAAGCTTGAGGACATGACGCTGAGTAAATAAAACAAGGAGTCACAGAAACACAAATGCGGCATGACCCACGCACACAGACATTGGTGGAGTCAAAGTCAGAGACACGCCGGGCGTGGTGGCTCATGCCTGTAATCCCAACACTTTGGGAGGCCAAGGCGGGTGGATCACGAGGTCAGGAGATTGAGACCATCCTTGCCAACATAGTGAAACCTCATCTCCACTAAAGCTACAAAAAATTAGCTGGGTGTGGTGGTGGGCCCCTGTAGTCCCAGCTAGTCGGGAGGCTGAGGCAGGGTAATCGCTTGAACCAGGGAGGCAGAGATTGCAGTGAGCCCAGATCACGCCACTGCACTCCAGCCTAGTGACAGAGCGAGACTGTGTCTCAAAAGAAAAAAAGAATCACAAAAACAAAAACAACAAAGTCAGAGACACTGAGAGAAACGCAGTGGTTGTTGGTGCTTGAGTGCAGAGGAGAAAGGGCTGTTGTGTTGAATGGGTCCAGAGTGTCAGGTGTGCAGGACAATCATATTCTGGAGTTGGGTTGCAAAACCACGTGAATATTCAGAACACTCCTGAACCATACACTTAAAATGGCACATTTTTATGAGATGTACATTTTACCATAACTAACAATTTATTAAAAATTCAATATCAATTGCAATGAAGTGTGATGTGATTTGTTTCTTCTAAAGCTTGCTTAGACTAGTCAGAGTCTACAGTGCCAATAATTTGTAGGAGACAAAGGTTGTGGTGGAGGATGTCAGACTGCTGCCCATACTTCCACATGGAAGGCCGCACACAAAGTCAGACCTTCACATTTCCTTGCGTTTGAGCTAAGATTTTAACAATCCTGTGTGGTGGGGAAATGATCCAGAATCAGCAGCAGTTTTTTTGGTGTTGCTAAATATCTTTTGAATGACAGCGTTAATAAGGAGGTCATTTTCATTTCACTACCAGCACTAGCTTTTCTGGATGCTACATGTTTGTGGGCAAACCCAGAAAACCAGTGAGAAGTTTCTGTTTTTTAAGATTTTGTTTTGTTAGGGAGTGCTGAAATCTAAGTGATATCTCTGTTTTTGCTTTCTAGGAATCAATACATGGCAGCAGTTTCTGTGTTTTGTTTTAACTTTCCACAAGGCCTTTGGCTCTTAGGACAAATACAGAAAGACATACACACATCAGACACACACAAACATAGAGACAAGCACACAGACACAGATGTGGTGAGAAACCATGTCACAGAGTATGCTGAGAAACCAATTACTGATTTGTACAAGCCACAAGTTTTCTTTCTTAAGTTCTTTAACTACAAACTGCAAGACAGTTGTTGAAACTTGCTTTTAATTTTCATTTCAATAAATTTTAATTTTTTTTAATTTTTTTTTTTTAATAGATGGGGTTTCACTCTGTTGGTCAGGCTGGTCTTGAACACCCGACCTCAGGTGATCTGCCCGCCTTGGCCTCCAAAGCGCTTGGATTACAGGCGTGAGCCACCATGCCCGGCCTTCATTTCAATAAATTAATTTAAAAACTAAAGTTTCAATTTTTCTTCCGTAAAAATGGAGCTTTATAGGGTCTCATCACATATCACCCCCTTATGGACACGCGTACACAAACGCACTCACCTATTTGTGAAGGAACTCATTGTCGTGGATTGAAGACTGCAAAACAGTTGTTTCGTTTGTCTGTCCTCCAAGCCTTGGTCCTCTCTCTGAAGACTGTTTCTCTGCCCCCATCCACCTCCTTATGTGACTCTCTCTGGGGTCCTCAGGCTCTGGGTTCTGAGCTGGGGTCCTGCTTTCCTCCAGTCCTTCTGTACATGGTTAGCCCTGCTGGCCATGCCAGGCTCCTCCACTCTGTCTCTGGGTCTCCCTCAGGTGTGCAGCAGGGCTGAGACCAGAGCCAGCTAAACAGGGAACGCCTGCAAAACAGGGTGGCTCCTCCTGTCTGGGTTTCAAACTTTGATTTTTGCTTATCATGAATGTTGGCCTCAGTCTTTATTTTGAAAGATGTTGCATGAAAAGATCATACATAATGGCATTATGTTATTATTTTAATCATAAAAATATGATGACTGAGCTTAGCAGCAACTCCTTAAATTGTTCAGATTCCCCTAGTCCTGTCCCTGCAGTGGAAATGGGGTCCACCCTCCCCTTCCCCTTTGCAGACAATGAGGGTTGAGGGGAGTGAGTGTGCTGTGCAGGGACTCAGCACAGCAGAGGAGTTTTAAATGGAGCCTGGGGTATCATTCATGTCCTGTCTCCATCATTCCTCTCATCAGGGTAAGGATATTGCCACCTGTTCTGCTCTCACCTCAGCTTGTCCCTCTTTTCTGGTGTCATTTCCTCACCCCGGAAGACCCTGTCTATATCTCAGGATAACTCAGCTCCACCAGAAGTGCTTCTTCCCTGAGGCAGGGCAGGTGCAGGGATTCAGGGCCACAATAGGAGTCCATGATAACGTTATAATTAAAAAAAAAAAACCTTTCCTAAAGTGAGTACATGGCAATGAATCTAGCCAGGAATATATAAACCATCTTACCAACGCAGTTGCCAAATAAAGTTTATTATGTTTTATGGAGAAGTGGCCTATGAAGGCCATAATACCTGTGACCTACAAAAGTCATAGCGAGGCCTTGCTGCCAGCACCTTCCCCAAACCACAGCCCACACTGTTTTGTTTAAGACCCTGAAAGGGAGGAAAAGGGAGAAGAGATTTAGAGCTAGGAACTGGAAGATGTGCTCATGGACACTCAGAAAATGCAAACGTGGATCTTTGATGGTGGCAGTCTTGGTTTTCTGCTGGGAGGATGATGGACAGCAGTGGCCAAGCAAGAAGAAAGACGTGGCAGCAAGTGGGTGTTGGGGATAGTGTCATCGGTTCGGTAGTTTTTGTTCTCCGATTTGGGCATATTCCCTGTCCAAAAAATTCCTGTAAAATAGACTAGTATTAAGTGCATAATAGATTGGAACTCAATGAAGATACAGATGTTTCTGTCGAGAGCAACCAGCTAATGATGATAGTTTAAAGACAATTTCTGTGACTGAGTTGTCATTTGGAAGATTAAACCCATTTTATGAGGACCTAGAGCCTGGTCCTTGCTTTGAAATAGTGGCTTGCTTCAAGAAGCCACTTCTGATCTAAGAATCTACCCAGCATGCCTAATCAAGCAGAAGACTGCTATTTCTTTTTTCTATTCTACATGTACCAAAGGTGACAGCTGCCCATTCTGTCACTGTGAAGCTGCACTAGGAAATGAAACTGCACACTATGGCAAGAATGGCGCTGTTTATGACAGATGTGCAGGTTTCGGCACATGGAGATTGATTTTAAAAAAAGGCAGTGAAATTCCTTGTTATTGGGAAAATCAGCCAACAGGATGTCAAAAATTAAACTGCACTTTCCATCACAATAGAGGACAATATGTTGATGGCCTTTTCCTACCTCCAAGCAAAACTGTGTTGCCTACTGTGGCTGAGTCACCAGAAGAGGAAATGGAGGCTAGCCAACTTTCAGTTCAGCAGAACAAATTGTCTGTCCAGTGCATCCCTTCCCCTCAGCTGCAGAGTGTTATGAAAGTAGTTAGACATAGTGAACTCCACGTTTCTCTTCAAAGAATCAGTATGTCAGTATGTTCAGTAGTTTGTCCTCCATTTTAAAGTTTAACTTCCTTGTAGTTTCAGTAAACAAGCTTTTCCACCTGTTCTAATCAGTAGTTCAGATCTGTTCCCCTGGTCCCCTGCTCCGTCCTGACTCATCCTGGTCACCTGCCCCGGTCACCTGCCCTGGTCACCTACTCTCGTCACCTGCTTTGATCTAGGTCACCCCTGGCTACCTGCTCTCACCTGCCTGTAACTGTCCTTCCTGCCAAACTACCAACCCTACCACTCCGGCTCGTACCCATGCTTTTTTTAAAACAGCCAATTGGGATTAGTCTAGACTGTGTGGTCTAACCTAGCCAATAGGGGAATGTCACAGCAGTAGGGGCGACCTCTGTCAGGAGTAAGTACCTCTTTCTCTCCCTTGTCCAGGTGTGCACTCGCCATTGTTCCATCTGTGAGCTGCACCCTTCTCTAGAAGTAAATTGCCTTGCTGAGGAAATTTATATTTGAGTGCTACTTCTTTTGAGGCACCAAAAATTTTACATGTAACAGTAGAAAGTTCCAAAAATGTTCCTAGCCCTACACATCCACCAGTTGTAATTAATGCTGCAGATGATGATGATGATCAGTTTGCTGAGGAAGGTGATGAAACCAAAACACCTACCCTGCAACCATCTTCTGAAGTTCACAATGGATTACAAGTGACTCCTGCCCATAAACCTGTGGTCAATTTAAAGCAAAGTGAATGTTTGAATTTTGGAATAAAAACTCTGGAGGAAATTAAGTCAAAGAAAATGAAGGAAAAATCTAAGAAGGAAGGTGAGGGTTCTTAAGGAGTTTCCAGTCTTTAACTCTACCCTGAGCCCATTCTAGGTCCTGGAAAAGAAAATGTCAGGACTGTGGTGAGGAGAGTAACTCTCTCCAGCAAACAAGGAAAAGAACCTTTAGTTAGATCGACTCTTACTGAGAGACTGGGGAAATGAACATTTTCAGCAGGCGGTGACAGTGATCCCCCATTAAAGTGTAGCCTGGCACAGAGGCTGGGGAAGAAAGTTGAAGCTCCAGAAACTAACATTGACAAAACACCAAAGAAAGCTCAAGTTTCCAAGTCCCTGAAGGCACGATTAGGCGTGTCAGCTGGTCCAGATAATGAGCAGGCAACAGAGAAAGTTAATAAAGTTTGTGAAATCCAAGTGAAGATATTAGAAGAAATTCTTGAAAAAGCCAGTCAGAAATGTGGAGAATTGCAAACTAAACTCAAGACAGAAGGACCTTTAAAAACTGATGATTCTACTTCAGGAACAAGAAGCTCCTCCACTATCCATATCAAAAGCTTCTCTGAGGTCCTGGCTGGAAAAAAAAACAAAACCATCGGCAGCAGGAAGCAGGAAGAAAGAGCAAAAAGGATGCAACTTGCATCAAGCTAAAGACTGACAGTGAAATTAAAGAATAGTAGTTTTGCCACCCATTGTTGCCAGCAAAGTACAATCAGAGGAGCCTGAAGGTGAAACAAAGTCTAGGCAGGAGGTTCACATCAAGATGCTGGTGGAAATTAAACTGGAAAAGGCAATGAGGGTGCAGCAGAGCTCTGAGAGCAGCACCAGCTCCCCATCTCAACATGAGGCCACTCCAGGGGCAAGGTGGCTGCTGCCAATCACCAAAACAACAGGGATGAAAGAAGAGAAGAAATTTCAGGAAGGAAATGAAGTTGATTCTCAGAGCAGTATTAGAACAGAAGCTAAAGAGGCTTCAGGTCAACAGGAGTTGACATCACTAAAATTCAAGTCAGAAAGATGAGAGAGAAGCAGATGCAGAAACAGCAGGAGAGGGAAAAATCAGTCTTGACACCTCTTTGGGGAGATGTAGCCTCTTGCAATACCCAAGTGGCAGAGAAACTAGTGCTCACTGCTGTACCAGGAATTGCACAGCACCTGACCAAGTGGCTTCCCACAAAGTCATCTCAGAAGGTGGAGGTAGAAACCTCAGGGATTGAAGACTCAGTATTGAATGTGAAATGTGCAGCATAGACCTTGGAAAAAGGGGGTAAAGCTAATCCCAAAGTGAATGTGAAGCCATCTGTGGTTCAAGTTGTGTTATCCCCCAAACTGGCCCAAAATGTAAGGCAGTGGAGATGCACCCTGCTGTCACTGCCACTGTGAAGCCACTCAGCTCTAGCAGTGTTCTACAGGGAATCTCAGCCAAAAAAACAGCTGTGGCTGTTGTCCCACTCATCTCTGAGGACAAAAGAGTCACTCTGCCTGATGCAGAAAATCAGAGTTAGTCTTGTGCTGCCTCCAACCCAGTCCTCTTCAGATCCCTCACCCCAGAGAGGTCTGGCCCTTCCTCATCCCAAATGAGCATGAAAACTCGCCAACTCAGCTCTGCCTCAACAGGAAAGCTCCCACTCTTTGTTGAGGATGATTTTGAGAAACTAATGTGGTAGACTTCAGGAGGCAAATTGGAAGCTGAGATTGACCTGGATTCTGGGAAGGATGAAGATGACTTTCTGCTTGAGCTATCAGAAATGATTGATAGCTGAAGGTGGTAGTGAGGACCCTTAAGAAAAAAACTTGCCAAAAAACTGGACTTAAGTTTCATCTTTTTTTTTTTCGAGACAGAATCTCTCTCTGTCTCCTAGGCTGGAGTGCAATGGCACAATCTTGGCTCACTGCAACCGCTGCCTGTCAGGCTCAAGCGATTCTCCTGCCTCAGCTTCCCAAGTAGCTGGGATCACAGGTGTGCACCACCATGCCCGGCTAAGTTTTGTATTTTTAGTAGAGACGGGGTTTCACCATATTGGCCAGGCTGGTCTCGAACTCCTAACCTGGTGATCCGCCTGCCTCAGCCTCCCAAAGTGCTGGGATTACAGACATGAGCCACTGTGGCCAGTCAAGTTTCATCTTTCATAACATTTACCTGAGATGATCATTTCTTCAGTCTAGAATTTGCCCCAAATCAGAAGTATACCTCTGAATTATCTGTGTGTGTCCTGGATTCCTTGGGGTTAGATTTTTAAAGTTACTTTATAACCATTTTGTCCATTTGATGCCATTGTTTATCATCTTTTGAGAAAACAGTTATGTCATACCCTTCTCTCCATAAAGAAGAGACCGAGAGGGAGACCCAAGTGAAAGGATGCAAGTGAATTTAATGACTCCTTAAGGTGTTTGTCAGTTTTGGCCTTTTTTCTCCTTCATTGTATTCTTTATGTATTGTCTTGATGTACTTAATGTTACCTGAGTTTGAAATAGATGAAGATGGCTGCTGCCATTAAGGACCAAATTTTATGCTACCACTAAACAAAAATACCCACTCAGTCCGTGTTAAATTGTATGTCTTTTTAAAGTTATTTAGAGATTCAACTAAGCTTTAAAGAGGGCTGAGCAGCTCAGGAAGCCTGTAATGTGGGCATAACTCTTTGGACCTGATTTTGATGCTTCTGCCACTCTGCTAGTCTCTGAAGAGCAATGTCTAATTTATTATTATTGCAATTTTTAAAAAGACTTTAAAGTGTCTCAGGGCTCCTCTGAAACTATTGTTTTTTATATATTTTTTGAGATGGAGTTTCGCTTTTGTTACCCAGGCCAGAGTGCAATGGCACAATCTTGGCTCGCCGCAACCTCTACTTCGCAAGTTCAAGCTATTCTCCTGCCTCAGCCTCTGGAGTAGCTGGGATTACAGGCATGTGCCCCCACGCCCAGCTAAGTTTGTATTTTTAGTAGAGATGGGGTTTCTCCATGTTGGTCAGTCTGGTCTTGAACTCCCGACCTCAGGTGAACCGCCTGCCTCGGCCTCCCAAAGTGCTGAGATTACAGGCGTGAGCCACCGTGCCCAGCTGAAACTAATTTTCTATTTCTAGGATTCCTTGGATTCATTATATGAGATGGTGACATGATTAGAGGAATTCTTTTTTAGTATGAAAATTGTCCCTTTTCTTCTTCTTCAGTACTTGCCTCCTTAGTGGCACTGAATTATCACAGGGACAAAATTTGGTTAATTCTCTATTTCTAACTCTCCCAACAAAACCCTGTTGCCCAGTATTTATTTGGTGGCCTTTAACCACCTGAGGGAAAAATGAGCTTATTTAAGCTGCCAATAATATCTTTGGGCTGTATCAGTACACAGAATTGTACTGCACCAGGGATATTGGGATGCTGTGGGAGTATATTGTATACCTGCCAGTTTTCTTCATTTCTCAGCTGAGTTTTCTTTCCTTGATGTTGGTTTCGTTCATATCACCTCAAGGTTTAGATCTGTGAAGGAATAAGCAAGATGAGAATAACAGTCTTGAAAGGAGATATGTTGTATATAATCAGAAGGAGAAGGAAGGAAGGACTTGTCCATTTTGATACTTTGCTGTAGGTGGCCAGTTTTGTTTCTCATAGAGAAATTTGACCCACCTGTCATGTCGGCACCTAAGGAACTGCAGTTGTAAGTGGCTCATCAGTTGAACTTCACGTAGCCTTGCTGGGAATATGGAAAAGGGAAGAAACCCACAGGACTGTCCATGCAGTCTCGGGAAGATCTGGATAATTCTGCATGAGGAAAAATGACTTGAAATTTATGTATAGACACACCTCTACCAATCCATCTTCAGCTAACTGAATGCTGTATGATACCCCTTCTCCAAAGCAGGTGTAGAATGTTCGGGTTTCACCACAGATTTTCTACTTATTTCATTTTTGGAATCAGCTTACAGTCTCCAGGTGACTTTTGTATACAGTCTTTGCTCTTTTGCTTTTTTAAAAAAATAATTTTGTTTCACATTTAAGGCACTTGTATTAGCCGATGTTTTGTGTTTTGCATTATTTGAACCATTTGCCCTTACAGAAAGGGAAATACTTGTTTGCGTTTTAAATAAAACTGATGTAGGAAAGTCAAAAAAAAGAAAGAAAAAAAAGTGCAAATCTGTTGAGTGAAGGCCTTGGCCAGATACATTCTAGAGAGGAAACAGGCTCCAGTAGAATGGACTGCTCCAGGATTCCCATGCTACATGGGGAGCAAACAAAAAGCAGGTTTGCTCTGGTGGCCAAGTCTGTGACAAAGCATTCAGAGCCATATAATTGACAGAGAACATGACCCAAGGAAAGGAGACAGACCAAAGAGCTTCTGAAATTGCCCAGGAAAACGAATATTCATGAAGGGTCTAAGCCAGCATGAAAGTGATGAGAAAGTATGACCTGGGTACTTGAGGCATAAGGTGCCCACACCCAGCACTTCCTGAAGACCCCTGGGAAGCTCACCACTGTCCGCCTCAGTATCCTGGCTCAGTGGAGGATATAGGTCTCCCAGGTGGCTACACTGAGGAAACAGATGAGACTCCAAATAGCTTAGACCAACCATCCAAGGTGACTTTTGACAATGATGGGGAAAGCCTGTTTTGGTGAAGACTCAAGCAAGGAGAAACTGCACATTGAAAGCAATGCTCAGAGTCAGGCCTGATGGAGAAAATCACCTGTGTGTTTCAGTTGAGAGGAGTACATGGCCCATTGAGGAATTCCTCAGTGGGATGGGAATTCCCTGCTTCAGGTAGGGATGGTTGCTGTGGCCCTGAGGCAGAACGGGATGAAGAGGCTTGGAGATTAAGGACTAGAGTGGTGCGCATTGGGAGGGACACTGTGAATGGCTCCAGCCCGAGCACTGACTGTGTGGAGAGTTCCAGGGGGAGCAGGGACACAGATGTGGTGACCAGCCCAGGGGCCAACCATAGTTTTAGGGGCTGGATGCAGTGATCTATAGACCACTGGATGAGACTACTAGGGTCCAGGACTGCAACCTTGCCCCTCCAACCTTTACAGGTTTGCAATAGCTGAGATCATAGAAGCTATGTTTTGTGACCATAATTGAGTTCAGTTAAAATCAAGAACAGAATTACAAGAAATGCTCCAATCACTTGGAAACGAAACACTCTACCACAAAAAGATCAATGGGTGATTAAATACTCTTTGAAATTGTTGTGAAAGTGTCTGTGGTCAGCCCAGGGCTGTGATGTATGGGCAGGGGCAATGAATAAACCCTTCTCTACTCTGGCCTCCTGCTGGGATGGTTGGGGGGACAATGCTCTTTTGCTTCCTAGACGCCCTCTGATTTGCTGAGAGTATTAGGGTCTGTGAAGCACAGCACTAATCTCTTACATTGTAAGGCCTGTGATGACATGATCTTTCTCTTTTTACGTTTTCTTCTTATGGCCAACTATGGACGGATCAGAATGCCTGGAAATACCGCACTCTGTGATCACCTCCATCCCATTTGCACTGAGCTATTGTTCCTCATGAGAGAGTGTCTTCTATTTTGTTTTTATTCCTAGCTTTGTCTCCACGCAAAGTGAAGGGTTTAGGTTGATCAATCTGTAGGTAGACCTCAAACTGCAACCTCAGTTGTCGTGTCACAGGAACGTGTTGGCTGTCACTCCTATCCACCAGATTGCAACTGCAATCTGAGGACAATCAGCCCCAAATGTGGGGTCATCTGTGTCCTGGCCAGATCTAAGCCAAGCTATTTTTCATGCTCCTGGCAGCTCCCTTTTATTTCCTCCAAATATTGTCTTGCCTTCAGCCAGACGGTGGTAGATTTTTCTAATCTGCAATTAACAAGGGTCCAGTGTGGCACTGGTGATACTTTTTCTATGTTTTCTCTCTGCCTTCCTTTTTTCATACTGAATGAGATGTGTTCAATTTCATTTTTCCTTTACCAGTCTGGCTTTTGCACATGCTCTTGGAATTTTCATGCATAGATAACAATTTTTATTACCTTTTTGAAAAAATGATCTTAACAAGATCATTTTTGTCATTGTTGTCTTATTTCAGACCCCTCCATTTTATGTATATATGTTCTGCATTACTCCCATTTTCCTTCTACAGTGAAATGAGTTCATAAATACCTAATAGTGAAGCTCATTCAGAAATGTTTGGTATTAAACTGTAAAGAAATATTATAATTATGCATCTGTGGGTACATTTCTGTAACTAATCACTTCTCATCTTCCAAGGTCAAATGAAGGTGAACACCCGGCTGGGGAACTCACCTCTGCAGCCTGGGCTGACAGTTGCCATGTTATGTCTGTCCTAAGCCACTTAGGCAAACTTCCAGAATCTTGGTTAGTTCAACTCCTTGAGCTGACAAAAGGTACAATCTGCTTTCCATGATGTAGCCCCAAAATAATTTATGTTGGAATTTGCATATGCCACTGTGTGGCTGAATTTTGTGTACCTCTGTTCCTTGATTTTACCACTCACCTAACCTGTTCAGAACCTTCATAGTGACCCCTTGATTAGATTGAATTGCAAAACCTGATATTCCCCCAAAAGAGTGATTCATAAGCCAGTGTTCCAACTTTGAATTACAGGGAGAAATGAGAAGGCTAAGAAGGTCAAAAATTGTCCTTGGGACAGCTCATTCTCTTCTTTTAGGGAAACCAGCTTAGAAACCCAAATGAGTTTTAGAAATGAAATCTAGACTCCAGGCAAACAGAATGAAATGAACTTCAATGATAAAAATTTATCAAAGAGGTAATAACATCTTCCATGGACAGACCATGATGCTGGGTTATTTTTTTTTTTTTTTTTTTTTTTTCTGAAGAGGTGAGTTACTGATAAAACCCATTCTTGTGTATGAGGACTTGGTTTACAGGGATTTTGGACCAACAGATATAATTCCTTTGGTTTCGTTAGTTTTTGAATATTGACTATCCTCATCATTTTCAATGTCATTCCTGAAATTGGGTGAAATTTACCATTGCTCTCAGCCATTAGAAGAGTCTTTTCTGTGGGTGCTGTG